>VXCM01002060.1:11880-166981 GCA_014773175.1 Lucifuga dentata
TCGGGGTGTTGCCTGGCCTGCTCTTCCAGTGGTCTGCCTGTCTGCTCTGGTGGTGCATGTGGGTGCCCTTCCTGGCTCCTGGGCTGGTCTGTTGTCCCGGTTCTCCTCTGTCCCCCTGGAGCTCTGCGTTCTGGGTGTCTTTCCGTCTGGGGCGTGCCGCCCAGCCGTGTGGCTTCTGTCGGGCTCAGAGAGGTCCCCGTACTATGGTGAGGTTCTGTGTTTAGGTCCCGGCCCGACACATCAGCTACTATTGCGATCCGATCTTAAGCAGTGGTCTGGGTCTCTGAGGTTGCTGGACCAGTGTTTGAGGCCGTCACCACCACTTAGTACTGGGTGTTCTCAGGGGGATCAGGACTTTTTGGATCTGGATTGGGTGCATAGAATTTCACAATCTAAATACATAGACTTTTATTGCGGTCACTGCTTGTTTATGTGTTGTTGTTTGTCCTGGTCTGTTGTGTGTTAGTCTCTTTAGTGTTTCACAGATTAAACCACTACACTGGTTATTACTGGTTATTACTGGTTATTACTGTCGCTACTCGTCTGTGTGTTTTTGTCTTTGTGTTGTTGTTCAGGTGTTTAACCCTCCTTGATAGAAATTGTTTGTTAGTTTTAAATAAAACGTGATAGGTTGGTCAAGGAGGGCTGGTGAAGGTCACACACTCACACACATTCACTTATGCGCTATATGTTATCTGTCTGTTGCTAGATTAAATTGCATATATATAAAAAATGGTTGTGCCAATCTTGGCATATACCACAACTACATATGCAGACAGAAAAAAAGAGGAAAAAAAAAAACAATTCCAAACACAGACGTGTAATCATTATAATGGGTTGTGGGGTCGCTTCCTTTTACTTTCGATATGCTGAGAGACAAACTGAGCCAAAATCTCATCATAAAGTGAGCAACTAGCAGTTCTTAATCCCTTCCGGCAAGCTCCATCTTTCAGTCGCAGAGCTGAAGTACATGAAGTGTGTGTTACATCTGCTGTAGCAGTAAAAACTCTTTCTGTAATAAAGTTGATCAGTTTTTAATATAATTTGCTTGATCTATTTACCTTAAATGGTATATAGAACCTTGGCTACAGGGAGCAGCTACACTCTTAAGTGCTACACTCACTATAAAATAAATCCTAAGAAAGATAACGGTGTTGGAAACACTCTCACAGTTAGGGCCAATCAAGAGTCCTCCTGCTGTCAAAACTGTGGGGGAGTTTCGTTATGCAAGCTGCACAAAACAAAAGGCAAAAGGCCATTTTTGCAATAGAAGAAGGCACAGCATCATCATCTTCAGACAGAGCTGCTGCTTCACACTTCAGCATGTCTGTATGTGTGTGTTTGTGTGTGTGTGTGTGTGTATGCGTGCATGCGTGTGTGTGTGTGTGTCTGTGTGCATGTGTGTACATATTTCATGGTGTGTGTTATGTTGTTGCAGAGTGGTCTGATGGGAGGTCATTACAGTGCTCGAACCCTGTGGACCAGTTTAACCCGAGCTGAGGTCTGCTCCAGCAGACTGGTCTCGCTGGTTAACAGTTCCGTCTGTAATTTGTCTCAGAGGGATTTAAAGGAAACAAAGGCTAATGTTAGGATGCCTCAGGGTGTGCGGTCAGACAAACATGTTGACATGCTAGAATGACCTTTGACTTCATTAATAAGCAACCAACATCTAGCTTCCCCTGACACCTGAGGACATCAAAGTCTTCAAGGTTTCATCAACTTCAGCTTTATGCAAAATTTTTCATTCATAACCTTCAGATTTTCTGTGAATGTTTAAAAACATAATTTTCAGTAAAGTGTGTTTGTGTTTTAATGTCCCTAAAAAATAATTAATCACGTGTGTCCCACTTCTAAAGTACACACACAACCCAGTACTTACAGTGCACAACTTTAGCTGTTAGTGTGAAAAAAATTATACCATTCTGTTTCATGAATCTTCTCAAGAACCCTCAGAACCTTTTTAAGGAATATTATTTATCAGTGATAATACTCTTCTCAAGGCTGAAGTGAACCTCCAAAGAACCTGCAGAATCTCCTTAATTACAGCTTTCTCAGCAACAACAACCTTTAAAAAAAACCTCAAAACCCTTTCAAACCTATTCAAGGACTTCGTCCTTCTTCAAGAACGCAATGAAACTTCTCAGGGACCTACACAAATTCTTCAAGACCCCTAAAACCTCCTTGAAGATCTCAAAAACCTTCTAAGGATCCAAAGAACCTCCCAAAAGGGCCCTCAAACACAACTAGAAGCACTTTAAGGAACCCTCCACCAGGCCCTCAACCTCACAATATTCCTCTCAAGTAAAGGATTTTTCTATAGTGCAGCTTGTTAGGTCCTCAATGAAAGACAAATTCAACAAGACACTCTGAGAGCTCATACCTCTGCCAAGGCCAACAAAATCTCCAATAAAAAAAGAAAAAAAAAAGTNCACTCTGAGAGCTCATACCTCTGCCAAGGCCAACAAAATCTCCAATAAAAAAAGAAAAAAAAAAGTATTAAAAATGAGCCGCCATGCTAAATTTCATTGAAATAGGTCCATTAGCATTGATTTTATTGTGTTAATCTTTCCTGCGTCAACCTCCAGACTGTGGTCAGGAAACAGGGGAGTTTTCTTTATTGCTCTAGGGCCAAAGTTTTTGCCAACTGTGGGGTTTAAACCCGTCAGCCACTGGCACAGAAAACTCAGGGACTCTGCTTTGTTTGTTGAGGAGCCATAGCCTTTTATTTTACAGCAAACTCAACTTCATAATAGGGCTGGATATCGATTCTGATCTCCTTCAATTAAATTTCAACTTTCAAAGCCCCAGTTCGATTCAAATCAATTTGATTCAATTCTGTCAAATTCTGGAAAAATTTGTTAGGGTTATGTCTTTTAAATTACATAAAAAAGTGAAGATATTCTTTCAAAATACACACTGAAAACTTAATGAGTGTATTGATTTTGATTTGTGTCATGCACACAAAGTGCCCAGCCCACGTGGACTTATAAGACACCAAATACACCGTTTCAGTGCTGAAACAAATGAGAATGTCCAAAACACACCATGAAAACAACCTAAACAACATCAAGAAAATTAGTCTAATACAAAAACTTTACAACTTAAACAGAGAACTTTGTTTTCTGTACCATGATTTACACAGAAAATCTGGAACAAAAAAAGCTTCCCTTCCTAAAATACAGATTTGATAGTCATTCAGCCAAAAGAAACTTGCTTTGATTGAAAACATTTTATGAAAAAGTACACCTTAAGTCATCATATAAATAACAAAAAAACATAAATTAACTTAATTTTCTATCTCTTGTAACCCACATACCTCACAGAGTCTTTCCTCCTCTGGTGTAGCATTAAACCGGCCCATTTCAACAGCTAATGTTAATGTACCTGAGCGTAGCTGGCACATAAAGATCTTTGATTTTTGGTTAAATTCTGTCTGACATATGGTTCCACGTTATATTGATTTTTAATGAGGCAATAAGTTCTCAGTTTTGGTTTATACTAAACATCAACATACTAAAGGAAACAGGTTCAGGCTTACCTTTCGGCTCTGATGCTCTCTGACGTTCTCATTAACGTGTTGTTCAGCGTTCCGTAGTTCCAACATTTTAAGCCAAATCTCTCGTTGTCAGGACGCTGTATATAAAAACAGAAACTCGCATATAAAAACAGGAATGGACTCCGCTATTTATTTATTTTTAATTTATTTTTAATTTATCTATTAATTTATTTATTTAGGCTGGAAGTGAGGCAAATGACAGCTTGCCTGCCGATGCGTTTTTTACCGTTGTCTGTCTTCGTTCAGGTGTCGGTGCTGTAGACTTCACGGCGGCGGCGTGACGCCTCGTTAAGCGGTTCCACAAGGTCGTTGTCCATCCATTCCATTATCCTCCGCTCATCCGGGTCCGGGTCGCGGTGGCAGCAGACTAAGCAGACCGGCCCACACTTCCCTGTCCCCGGCCAGGCCCTCTAACTCCTTCTGGGGGACTCCGAGGCGTTCCCAGGCCAGCCGGGAGATGTAATCCCTCCAGCGTGTCCTGGGTCTTCCCCGGGGCCTCTTCCCAGTTGGATGTGCCTGGAAGACCTCCCTAGGGAGTCGACCAGGGGGCATCCTTATTAGGTGCCCGAACCACCTCAACTGACTCCTTTCGATGCGGAGGAGCAGCGGTTCTACTCCGAGTCCCTCCCGGATGTCCGAGCTTCTCACCCCGTCCCTGAGAGTGAGCCCAGACACCCTACGGAGGAACCTCATTTCCGCCGCTTGTATCCGCTTTCTTGTCCTTTCGGTCATTACCCAGAGCTCATGACCATAGGTGAGGATAGGAACGTAGATTGATTGGTAAATTAAATAAAATAAATTAAATTAAATTAAATTAAATTGGTAAATTAAATTGCAATATTTACAAGGTCGTTGTGTTACACAAAATTTTACTTCTGAGTTACATATTTTGCAAATGGTCTTACTTTTGCTCATTTGTGTCCCTTTGCTTTTGAAAGCCAAAACAAGTCCAAACACCTGCTCTAAACCGCGGAGGTGCCGCTACTGCATCCGCACTTCTGCAGAGGCGCCGAGTCACAGGTGCCCCAATACAAGTTTGGTCTTCTACGCTTTCCGTAGGCACACGGAACTTACTTACTAACTTTACTTACACTACTAGCGTTCAATTAAAAACCAGACTATTTAAAAGATCGATTTTTTAATATATGAATAGATAATCAAATAGTTTGAATGTGAATCATTAATCGAAAAATCGATTTTTCCCCCCCTACTTAATACTGTGATTTCCTGTCACTATTGCAGCAGTTACGCTAACGTCAACCCGCTCCGCACACTGCCACACACGTCCCCGTCTCACTCACACACACAGACACACACGCACACACATACACACACAAAATGACTACAGACTGCAGAGTTACCACACGGAAAGACCTCAAAGCAAGAACAGATTCTAGTCTATTCTGCATTCAAGGAACTCCAGACCCACAGAACCTCCAAGAACAATGGAAAGTCCTTATGGCCCCAAAGATTCTCTACAAACAGCCAAACACAACCACAGAAAAATTACAAATAATGGGTATTGTTTGTATTCTCTGTGTTACACACACACACACACACACTCATTTTAACCACTGATACTGTTACTGTTCTGTGTACAATTTACAACAATACTGAATCCATGACTGGTGTTGGAAGGGAAGGGGGCGGGGCCTCAGTCTACTCACCTGTCTGTCTACCTGTCTGTCTAATTGTCTGTCTGTGGTTGTCAGTCAGTAGGTCAGAGCTGTGAGCTTTATAAATCTCCAAACTCCATCACAGCAGCCGAGCAGAGCTCTGAGTGCTGCAGCTTCCATCATACTTACATGATTTTTTTTAGTGGTTTTCATGTTTTCATGATTTTTAAAATGTTGTTTAAATGATGTTTACATGATTTTTAAAAAAAAAGCGTTTTAATGATTTTTTGTTTTAATGATGTTTTCACGCCTGCTTTGATCATGTTTTCCCTGTTTTCATGTTTACATGATGTTTTCATGATATTTTAATATTTTCATGTAGTTTTGACAATGTTTTAGTATTTTTTTCATGTTTTCATGGTACTGTTTTGATGTTATTTTCATGATGTTTTGATGTTCAAACTGAAACTTTCTGAGAACTTGGGTTATTTATTAATTTATCACCTGTGTCTTATGGATCTAGTTTCAGTTCTGTATAAATATTATGTGGGTGTTTATTATATTCCAGAAAACATCCATGCGTGTTGATTTTGTTATACACATGCTGAATGTTGGTGTGTTTACCTTGCATTTATATTTCATGTAGTTTGTGTGAGGTTTTTTTTGTCTTTAAATCGCAAAAATATTATTATTGTTATTTATTTATTTGTGATTTTGCCGCAAGTTAAATTTGGCCTTTGTGTTTAACATCTAAAAACTGTTTTATTAGTAACATAATTTACTTTTGTATCTTATAAATCTGGCTTTCGAGCTGTGTGCAGCTCTGATTCTGCTCTACAGAAACATTTCAGCTCATTCAGCAGCTTTAGTTCTCTTTTAACATCAATGATCAATTTCTTACAAAACAGAAACTTCAGTTTGATTTCACAAGACCAGATTTTCCACTGAAAGGTCAAAGGTTAATCCAAACATAAAAAACAGAAGATCAGACTTTTTCTCTTCCAGACTGCTGAGAAACAAAACAAACAAAAAAATCCTTCTTCATAAACTGTTGTTATGAGAGCTGAATATTTTTAATTGCAGAGAAAAATGTTTTTAGTTTTTCAGAGCAGGTTTATCTGCAGGATTCACTAAAATATCTTTTCTTTTTCGATTTTCTGCATGCTGAAGACACCAAACATTTCCTGCGGGGTGCATGTGTGTGTGTTAAAGAAAAAAAGAGAAAGAGAGAGAGAGAGAGAGAGAGACTTGTGAAGTCACTTTAAAGTGAATCTGAATTAATGATTAAATGCTACTTTATTTTTCATATCTGAGATAGATAATAGAGATTCTAACTGGAAGCTGCTTTGTGTTTTGGGAATATGATGAACGTATTATTATTACGGTTTATCTCACCGCGACAGTTTGTTTCTGTTTCATGCCTCTGTGAATCTCAGATATTAGGGACTTTGCTGATGAAATGATGAATTTGAGGACCATGTGTGTCAGTCTGTAGGTCATGACCTTAACAGGCTGCTGATACTGTTTTTCTCAGATAATGGAGAATAACTCAGAGATTGTGTTCGTGCTTCAGGGTCTGAATGATTCTCTGACCAACAGGCAGATCTACTTTGCTTTCACACTTTTCTCATATCTCTTTACTGTTTTTGTCAGCCTGATGCTCATAATCACCATCTTCCTGGAGAAAGCACTCCACGAGCCCATGTACATCTTCCTGTGTAATCTCTGCTTTAATGGGATCTATGGCGCTTCCAGCTTCTACCTGAAGTTGCTTCACGACCTGCTGGCCGACCATCACGTCATTTCATACAGCGGCTGCTTGTCTCAGATGTTTGTCATTTATAGTTATATTTTCTGTGAGTTCACCAGCCTGACCGTCATGGCATATGACCGCTATGTGGCCATCTGTCGGCCGCTGCAGTACCAGACCCTGATGACAATGCAGAAGGTGGTCCAGCTGCTGATGCTCACCTGGAGTTTTTCGCTGCTGGAGTCGGCCGTAGGTATGTGCCTGACCGCACAGCTGCCTCTCTGCGGCCACCACATCCCCAAAATCTTCTGCACAAACTGGGCAGTGGTGAAGCTGTCCTGCTCTGATACCACCGTCAACAACATCTACGGCTTTGTGCTCATGTTCTTGCACGTATCCCAGATTGTCCTCATCCTGGTATCCTATGCTCAGTTGGTCCGGGCCTCGCTTCAGTCCCAGACCGACCGCCGGAGGTTCATTCAGACGTGTCTTCCTCACCTCATCACGCTGCTCGTCTTCACTACCTCACAGCTGTTTGATGCCTTGTACTTGAGATACAGCAGCAGAGCAGACGGCAGTGAAAGCGGAGGTCTGCACACTCTGCAGAATGCCTTGGCAGCACAGTTCCTGGTGGTTCCCCCCCTCATTAACCCCATTATCTATGGTATGAACCTGCAGCAGATCCGCTCCAGAATCCTCCACAGCTTCAAACTCAAGCCAAGATCCTCCCTTTAAAGGACCATCCCAGTGATTTTGCATGTTTAAGCACAATAAATACTATCCCCATACACATTACAATACTGACAACCATTTTCCAAAACATTAAACTGTGGTTTAGTTTTCCTGTTATTTTGCCAAATTCCCTAATGTTTTTAAAATCGGGAGAGAGAGAGAGAGAGAGAGAGAGAGAGTGTTACAGAAAAACTGATCTCTCTCTCTCTCTCTCTCTCTCTCGGGAATAATTACCATGCAGGAGAGCTGACCACATGTTTTCTCATTGAGGCCGGGCATGCATAGCTGAGTACTGCTTGTGTGTAGCCCTGTTTGTTTTGGGACCAGTGAACTGTTGATATTAACTGTAATAAAACTAATATCACACTAATTCTTTAAATCCAATAAAGAAAATTCTGACTTAGAACATGCCTGAATATTTGCATGTTTTTTTCTTTTCCAGTGTGTATGTTCTCTAGTTTCAACTCATCCAGCCTCCAAAAAAAAAAAAAAAAAAAAAAAAGAACAAGTAATTTCCATATTTTTATTGATGGATCACTAAGGAAAAACTACAGAGCCAAACAGAAAGACACTTTATAAACTCTGTCCTCCATCCATTCAAAAACCCTGTAAAGCTTTTATTCTTAAAGTCTTTTTCCAGCTGAATGTAACGCCTCATTGTAACCACGGCAACATGTGACACCGTCATCACATAAATAACTTTTGGAATCATAGAAAAATAAATAATCCAGCTGCATTAAAAACATTCATCTTTTCAGTTTATCAGCTGTTATCTCATTTAGTCATCTTCACCTGAGCTTCACCTGTGCTGATGCAGCAGCTCCGCCCCCTCCAGTAACCAATCTCAGGACAGAAGCTAAACACAGAAAAGCTGCTCTTTGCTTGGTCACAAAAATGGAGTCTCTGCTGCTCATATTACCCACAATACTCTCTGCTGTGTGGTGAAAAGACACGCAGTTTAAATACATTTATACCTGCCAAAGCAAATGAAGTATTTTCATTATCAACTATTTCAAAAATTGATGAACAAGTGTTTGTTTCAATTCTCCAAAATAAAACAAAACGGCCATCTTTGGTTCAAGTAAACAAATTCTCTTCAGTATGACCAAACTGTCCGAAAACAAACATCAAAATATTCACATGAATCTATCAACTAATCAACAAATGAACTTATTTCAGGACTTATTTTTTACTGACACCACAGAGTGACGAGCTCTCATCTCCACAGCGACACAACCAGGAAGTACACTGAAGCTCATGGTAGGAGGCTGTATGTGGGCGGTGGCAGAGCTAGATGAAGCGGCGAATCAAATTATTCCTCTCAGGCTCCAGGAACTCCTCCAGCAAAGCGGCAATGACCTTTCTAAGCTCCGCCTCCAGACAGGTCACATCACTGCAGCAACAACAAGAGGACAGTGATGTCACTGAAGCCATGTCCATGTATTTACAATATATTTCCTCAACACACACGCACGCACACACACAGATACAGACATACACCGCACAGATGCTCACACATGCATGCCAGCACACAGAGGAAGCAGCAAGTGTGTGTTCTCACCTTTTCCCCGGGGGTGCACACAGCTCAGTGTAGTACTTGATCTTGGGCTCGGTGCCACTCGACCTCAGCGTGGCCACCACGCCGTTCTTCAGCACGAAGGTGATCATCTGACTGCTCCTTGTCACAGGAAGCACCTGAGAGAAAACAGGAAGTCCAATCACTGCAACAATAACAAACACAAATCTGATTTCTGACTGGCTGTCAGGCATCTAAGATTTACTTACAGTCTCACTGCAGTGATTCTAAGTTCATTTTAAGAAGTAACGATGGGATATTTATTCTGACAAAAAGCATCAATTAGTTATTATAATCAGTTTTTAAATCTTGTGGGGAAAAAAAAACCCAGTGGAAATCTCATCTAAAGTGGGTGTGTCATTTTTAGGTATTGTAATTTCTGATGCATTTGATTGGCTGTTGATAACGATCAACATGGTGAGTCAGTTGAGGTGGTTCGGGCTCCTAATAAGGATGCCCCCTGGTCGACTCCCTAGGGAGGTCTTCCAGGCACATCCAACTGGGAAGAGGCCCCGGGGAAGACCCAGGACACGCTGGAGGGATTACATCTCCCGGCTGGCCTGGGAACGCCTCAGAGTCCCCCAGAAGGAGTTAGAGGGCCTGGCCAGGGACAGGGAAGTGTGGGCCAGTCTGCTTAGTCTGCTGCCACCGCGACCCGGACCCGGATGAGCGGAGGATAATGGATGGATGGATGGATGAACATGGTGAGACACTCAGAACCTTTACATGCATGTTATACTCTGATATTTGGCTTTGATTAAAGCTTATTAATAAAGTGAGGTGCATCTTTGAGCCTATTAAATACTACCAGCATACCTCAAGGTTACTGCCAACCATTTTAAAATACAGAAAACTGTAATTTAGTTTTCCTGTTATTTTCCCAAATCTCCTAATCTTTCAAAATCAAATGTTCAGGTGATACATCCACCTTAAAATTTTATGTTTCACCTGCTAACCTGTATGTCCGAATGTAGCAGACATGGTCGTTTCTTCTCTTGGGATTGTGTTCTTCCGTGTAGCTCCGTGGCGAACCGGTTAAATAAAGTTACTTCAACAAAATATTTACAGTAATAGACACTGTGATTGCTGTGACGGATTTATTATAGTGTACTGAAATGAAGTGAAACCAAATGCAGCCTGGAAGGTAGGAAAAACAATTCTAATATTTAATGTTCCAGTAGTAAGTTTTGGAAAATGGTTGGCAGTAAAGTAACATGTATGTGCATTAATTGGGCTCAAACATACAAAACCACCGGTATGGTCCTTTCATAGGATTCTGTGTTTCTCTGAACATACATGACGTGTTGTGTAATCAAAGTGTGAGGAGTCACCAGGTGAGGAGCCGCATGTGGAGTTGTCTTAATCTGGTTTTAACAATTACATGCCTGAATAAATCCATTTATAATCACATAATCTAGATCTGTTACTCATGAGTAAAATAACTCTGATTTATGCTGATTTCCACCTAATTAAACAACATGTTTGATTATACTCAGATTGAGGCAATAAATATGTTCTTTTCAAAGTTTTATCATGCGTGTAAAGATACTGATTCACGTTCAGCCTGTTAATGATCACATGCAGTCAGAGGGAGGGACAGTATGCGCAGGTAAAACGCAAAACTCACCTGATTACTGATACTGTTTTTGTTTTCACGCTGCTGAACCAAACCAAGCCAACCCAGATCAGACCAAACCAGACCAAACTAGACTAGAGCAAACCAAACCAAACAGTCAGTCAGGTGATGTGGTCTCTTACACATCTCAGGTCAGGCTGGCTGCTGTCGTATCCCGTGGTAACGTCTCTGATGTGGACGATGCTGTAACCACCACACGTCTTTGGGTACAAGCCCTCGCCGTTGAAGTTCCGGATTCTGTTGAAGATTTTCTGGATGGTGGGCGGGTCGTGGCAGATGACGTAGGAAGTTTGGGAAACATGGTAACCGTATCTGGAGGACAGGAAACAGAGGCAGCACATGAACGCGCACTCACTGTCAGAATGCAGGGATTTAACAAACTGACTTCATGTAAGGGTTAAAGTTCACGAGATGCAGAAAGCTTAACGAGTCTCAGGTGAAACTGAAGGCCGTTATACACCAAACTACAAAAACAAATTACACTAAATGGTGAGTTTTTTTGAAGGCAAATTAGTGGCAGTGAATATATTTACACCAAATTTTTGCAAATATTTATACAGGTTCACCTAAAAACAACACTGTGAAAAAAATGGAGTCAACATCAAGTGGAAAGGAGAATTTCAGCATTTGATTCATTAATTAAAACTTTGTCAGCATCGTTTTCTGACATATGATGATGAATAATAATTATAATAAAGCCCTTCAGCTCCTCCTCCACATGGTGTCTTTGTGATCATTATCTTTATAATTTTTGTGCCTTTTTGATAAAGGACAGCTGTGACATAAAAACTACCAGACGATCCGCCATGTTGAGTGTTTCTGGTGTGACGTTATCAGCAAACGACAGTGATAGGTCCAGTGTGTTATTCGGCAGGCGAAAAGTTGGAAAAATCGAGCTCGATCTGAAGCAAATAAATGCCGAAGAAATAAAGAAGATGCTGAAATAAATGCTGAAGAAATAAATGCTGGAATTTTGTAAAGTGAAACTCCATCACCGATATGGTAACAGGGCATGAGTTAAAAAAATTATTATTGACGCTCAAAATATTTGCACAAATTATTCTCAGCTGTATTTTAGGTATTTTTACACCGTGTCACAGTTCACTAGTATATACTAATATGACAAGACCACACAGTGAACTTTCACTATTCTGTCTGTTAAAAACTCCTCAAGCCCCTTGAAACTTTCTTAAGGACTTGTAGAACTTTCCCAAGGACCAGGCACATTCTCAAGCAGCTTCAAACTCTAAACAGTGGAACCTGGACCTTCCTCATGAGCCTTGCAGACTGTATTGTGGCTGTAGTTTGTTCTCCATGATGGTTCACCTCATCCACTACGTTTACATGCACATTAAAAGTTGAATTAAAGAAATACATGTATATTTTTAAACATCATGTAAACACTGATCAACACAAACTGATTAACATGAATCCTGGTGCTGCATGTGAAGACAGAATGATCATTAAAAATATGACAAATTCAGTTAAACCACAAATCAAACCTGATCAACATTTTGCTTCTGCTGCCATCTAGTGGCTGAACATTGTTATGCCACAAAAAAATGCCTTGTACTCACAAGAGCTGTTAAAATTTGTTAAATTTGTAAAATTTGTTATATATTTGATTATCAACTTATTTTAATAATTCTAAATTTAAATGATAATTGTATTTAAGGTCTTGTATGAACGTCTGCATTCTGTCTGCATTTTTATGCCTCTACATGCTATGCATGGAAAAATAAAAAGACTATTTAAAAAAAAAAAAAAAGGATCTCTTATCCCGACTCCAGAGGAGTTTGTTTTAGAGTTTGACTCACTTAAATGTGAGATGTGTTTACAGTTTAAAGGCCTGCAGAGAGCTTTAAGTGTGAATTTCAGACTCTGTCACACATTCAGAGGTAAAAACAGACTGGGTCTTACGTCTGGTAGATGTTGTGGAGCTGCTGATCCAGGGTCAGGTTCTTACTGCACAGGTACGCCGCCATCTCAGCCATGACCGCTGCCGAGCTGACGCCGTCTTTCTCAGGCACCATGTTGCCGCACAGAAACCCTGAAGAAGAGGAACAGCTCCCAGCATCAACACTGAGCTCTGTCTTTTTTCTCCACTGCAGGTTCAACCACTCCTCATCTTCATCATCTTTACTACAGCATGCTCACTGGGACAGAGTGGAGTACTGCTAACAACCAAACTGAAAAGCTCAACCATCTGCACCAGAATGAAAAACAAAAGACAAAATGAAACTTGGTTACCAATTGACTCCTCGAAAGCAAAGATGACGTGGTTTCCTGTTTTGGCAAGCTCATGCATTCTGTTTCCAATCCATTTGAACCCAGGAAGCGTTTCCTGTTGGACAGAGAGAAAGAGAGAGAGAGAGAGAGAGACAAGAGGTCAGGGGTCAATTGTTTATTTAAAGTAGAACAACACTGATTTTTCCACATCAAATTCAGTTTGCTGGTCATGAGGAACTCTATTCAGCATTAAAAGCACTGAAAAATGCTTTTGTGACTATCATGAGCAAATCAAGTGCAAATCCCAGCAAGCACTGAATGCACCACAATTAAATTTGCAGAATCACCACTGGTGAAAGTCAGAAATTTTGAAAATGTGACAAAATCATTTCAAGACTCATTACGTGATGTCACTAACTTTGAAGAAAGGTGAAAAAAGTTTTTAACTTTTTTAACTTTCTAAAAAAAACTATGAAAGCCTTCAAAAATCAGCATCCTTTTGAAGCATTTTATATGCATTTTATCCCTATTTTAATAGAGGAAATTTTTATTTGTACTGAAAAAATGTGTGTAATTTAAGTTCAATAATTTGAACATCATGACAGATATGAACATTCTGTTGATACCTATTCAAACTGAGTATTATGAAGTTTGATGCGTTTAGATTGAAGCATGCTGAAGTAGCTGAGTTCCGAAAATATGAAAAAATTTTTTGATTTTTTTTAACTCACAATTTCTTCAAACTGTGAAAAGTTTGAACAATCAGAATCCAATTGTAATAACTAAAGGTCTTGTGAGTATTTTAAAAGTTGAATAACTTTGCTAGGCAAAAGTATAAAAGAGTGAGAAGAGCTGAAAGAATGGAAGATTTGAAAGTGATGTGAATATTTTCTCATTCATTTTAAATGGGCCAAAACATTTTAAATAATGTTCTTCATAGTTTTCAAATTTCAAATAATTTGAAAACTATGAAGAGTCTGTAGACAAGCAAACATGACTTATGTTGGCTGAACATTTTGAAGTTTGTTAGAAGTTTCTAGGTTGAAGTTTGTGGAACTAATTAGGGGCAAAATATGTACAAAAGAAAAATAATACATTGCAAATAACAATTAATAAAACTTTTTAGATAATGATAATTCACAACAAATGCAGAGAAAAGCAAAGCTGGTTTAATTAAAGTCAGCCTATTTGGTAGTTTTTCATAAATCTAACGTCCAGTCAGTTTATCTGATATATTGATATTTTTAACAGATTAAGCTTTTTGATAAGAGAATATCAGAGAGTCCGTCTGCCTGAGAAGACTACCTCAGGGGACAAAAACGCATGAACGTATGGATTTAAAATGATTTGATCTTTAATTGGGTTGTTATAATTTTACGTGGTAAACTGTGGTGAGTAGTGTAATCAATCTACAAGCGGTTCTCTGATTGACAAAACTGTAAAATTATACAAATAATTTGATCATTATCAGCTGTTATCCGAAGACTTGAGCTTAGAAATGGTTTGTGCAGAAAAACACCTCTACCTGAGAGGACGACTTAAAGTGACAAATAACTGTAAACTTCAAGATTTATAATGAAGCTGCTTGTTAAGCTTTGATTTTTATTTCACCTGGACTCATAACAGCTAATTTGAATTTGATTTATTTTGTTGCACAGAAAAATTGCACAGAATTAGTCAAAACTGCAAAAGCAATCACAAATCATGGATTGATTGGTTAAATTTGCATAAATTATTGCATTTGCAAAATCACAAATTCCTGGGGGAACAAGTAATTTCTTGCCATTTCAGCCAGATTGTCTTCACGGTTCGAGATGGAGACATTTTCTGAGGTAATAGCGTACAGAGGTGTGTCAGACCTCAAAGTGGAATCCCTCGATGCGCGCGAAGGCCTGCAGGATCTTCGAGGACACAGTAGTGGCCAACATGTAGACCCTCTGAGTGTCTGCGGGATCTGGGTGAGTCTCCTTCCAGTTAAAGAACATCCACCAACCCAGCAGAGCCGCCAGCTCGTTACCTGAGAACACCTTCCAGCCACATCTGAAATACAATGCACCAGAGATAAGCCACACCCTCTCCTAGTAAAACCACACCCTCAAGTAAGCCACAAGTCCCCTTCGTAAATTTATACCTCCTCCAAGTGTCCTGCGCTCCCTAAAAAAAACCACACCTGCTCCAGCTATACCACATTTTCTGCAGGCTAACACAAACTTCCCCAGGTGAACCATGGCTCAGTGCTGAGCAGTGTTTCCTCATGGTCTGGCATCTTTCTGCAGGTTCTCCTCATGTTTGCTTTTTTTTTTTTTTTTTTANTTTTTTTTTTTTTTTTTTAAAGCTGAACAGATTAAAGCTTTAATTTCATGTATTTAAGATGTCGTGATTTAGTTTTAACCGTGTCGCTTCACTGCAGTGCCAAATGTGACGTTACCTGTCAGACTGCTCAGCTACGGCCAGACGGTCTGCATCAGGATCCGTCGCCAGCACGATCCGAGCATTTTCCCTCTCAGCAAGATGAAGAGAAAGCTCCTGAAAGATAAAAACAGTTATTTAAGTTCTATTTTTCAGTTTCCTACGTAAGCTGCAGCACGCTTCATCTGAACACACCTGTCCGACTTGGTCAGGAAGCAACTGTGTTTCTACCTTTTCAGAATGCCCACACGGAGAGGCTGGGCAAAAAGCCGCCTTCATAGTGAGGGGAGGTGGGGGTGGTGGTGGTGGTGGTGGTGTGTGTTTTTGTAATCTAAATGCAATTAATCATATAAATGGGGAAAACACACGTGAGTGGTTATGAACAGGGATTCTGTGTCTTCTGTGTGTTTTTGTGTCTCCACTCCATTATAAACGGAGATATAAACAGGGATAATGAGACATTATTTTTAATTCTCTCTTTGGAGCGTGGACACAGTGACTGGAAAAAAAAAGTTTGAGACAGAAATTAAAACCCTCCACACTTTCACACCTTAACACACCTGGCCATCGCTATGTGAAGTGAGAGTGGCTGGAAGAGTCAGAAAGTTACATATTGTGTGGAACGCAGTCTCCCGTCAATTGACCACCACTTCTTACTCTCTGACAGGCATGACAGAGGAAGCGCAATGCGGCCTTTACACCAACAAATGTAGACAGTCCGCAGACACCAGCATCCATAAGATCCATTTTAAATAATGTATGTTGCATTAAATGTCATCTGTGTAAACAAACAAATGAAGATAACTATATAATCCATTATTAACTATCTAGCCTGTAAAGCACAGACAGAAGATGACATCTTCCTCCTACCAGGACGGACTCCCCCTCCTCCGGGTTTGGGATTCGGACTGAGGAGAAGTTGGGGTCAGGGTCTTTCTGCTCGGGGACAGGGATGGGTGGAGCAAAGCCAAAGGTCCTGAAGGCCTGCTGGACAAAAACATGGCCGACACCATGGAAGGACGAGTGGATAAACTTCAACGGACAGCTCCTGTTCAGATCTCTAACAGAAAGAAGGAGGAGAGAGAGAGAGAGAGAGAGAGAGAGAGAGAGAGAGAGAGAACTGGTCAGCAGGACAGATAGAAGGCTTTTACACTTTGTGTTTAATCAGTCATCTCACAATGCTCCATGTAAATATGAGTTTCTTCAGTTTACATTTAAGATTGATTAAGAATGTCTCAAGTCTGAATATAAAGAAAAACAAACCAATTACATCACTGGAAAACAGCAGATCAAAGCTGATGTGGACCTCACAGCAGATCCTCCTGAGCCATTTACAGGACCATACCAGCGATCGTGCATGTTTGAGCCTAATAGATACAACCAGCATACATGTTACGTTATTGACAACCAATTTACAAAACTTAAACCCATATTTTAGTTGATGTGTTATTTTGCCAAATCCCCAAATATTTCAAAATCAAATGTTTAGGTGATACACCCACTTAAAATTCAATGTTTCACCTGCCAACACTTACGCATGATTGTAGATGGCACAGTCCTTAGAAGGCTTTCGTTAAAAGCCGTCTTCTCCTGAGGCTATATTTCCTGGCAGAGAAATACATTGTTCTTCTCTGAGCTTCCATGTAGCTCCATGTTGGATCGGTTAAATAAAGTTACTTCGGCAGAAAAACCAAGTTGTTTGCTGTGATGTATTACTTATCTCAAGCGTGTTTCATGTTTCTACAAGTTGATTTTTATAGCGTACTGGAATGAACTGAAACCAATGGCAGTCTGGAAGATAGCGAAAAAAATCTAAAATTTACCACTAAATTGCTACATTTTGGGAAATGGTTAGTAATGTAACAAGTATACGGATTGTATATATTGGGCTCAAACATGCAGAATCACCAGAATGATCCTTTAATATCTCACTAGAAGAACAGCACATAAAGACATTTAAACATAACTGAAACTATTTAAGGACTTGAATTTAAACCCTTGATACGTCTCAACTTATCTTGTAATAACTGACAAGAAACACCAGAGGGAGCTCCTGCTACACCACAACAACACAGCAGCATGCTGGTCAACAGGACCACTTTATGAGGAAGAGGGACTCCCTTTCCTCCTATGCTTCTCCTTTTACTTATGAAAGCAGAGGGGGAATACGCTCCTCCCAGCTATGGAAGCAGGAGGTGGGGGGATCGAGCTCCACCTCTTACCTGTGGAAGCAGAGGGAGGCAAGCTCCTCCATGTAGCAGCTGTTGATCCAGGCCAGAGGGTCAGTCCTGAGGGAGCAGCTCTCCACCAGCTCCTCCTCCCAGCAGGACGAGCTCCAGGGCTCCAGCTGCTCCTCGATGCTCCGCAGGATCTCCTTGTCATGAGGGGAGGAGATCTGAGCCCCATTACACCAGTACACCTGCAGAGGGAAGCAAGGCATCATGGGTACGGACCACAGGTGCTAAATTCAGGGAATTGCCAGTTTCTCAAAACCACTGATTAAATTCTTAGCAGCAATTAATAAGTTATTAACATTTGTAATTAAGGGTTAACTCTAACTTTAATTAAAATAGGAGAATGGAAGCAAAGTCCCATGATGGAAGATATGAGCTCTAATAAAAATAAGTATGCAAAAAAGCAACACCTCCAATTAAATAATTAGGTCATTTCAGCCATAAGGACTTACTTACATGCAGTAAAACATGTTAAATGTAAAACATGATTTGTAAAAGCAGCGTGTAAGAACCTGCGTGCAGAGTTTGACTCGTGACAGCTGCTGTGGGTGTTCATGGCTGACTGACCTTGTAGCCGTTGTCCTCTTTGCGGTTGTGCGATGCGGTGATCATCACTCCGGCTGCTGCACCCAGCTTCCTGACGGCATACGGCTGAAAAATAAAACTGAACCTGAGGCGCATTATTTAATGTCATTAAATACACTGATTACTGAACAGCTCCTGACCCATAAAGAAGTGAGCAGTTCGGAGGGAGTTTTTGATTCTAATTACAATTTCACAGGCTGCTGTCCATGATTGTGCTTTGAACTGGTTTCACCTGATTTGGCCCATCAGGCTTTCACCTCTTAACAAACATGAAAAAGGTTTTAGCTGGAATCCGTTTGGCCTCAGATGATGTTGTCATATCAGGAGTGGAGGACTTTTTGATAAAATCCCTGCAGCATCGAGTTTGAAGGCGATTATGATGGAAAAATAAACAACTGAAACACCTCTAATTTAGAGCTTTCTGTGAAGGCACGCTACAGGTCAACCTGTATGTTTCTCATAAAGTTTTTATAATAAAATTTTAGAGAGCCTTGTGAAAAACATGTAAGATAAGTTGTCATATCTACTTTTTATACTGATATCAGTACTGATCTTAAAAATCTGAATCAGTCAGATGTGATACTGACATCATGATATGTGTGTTGTATTTTTTAGTCATTTATAAAAAGTTAAAGCCCTCATCAGCCTGGATGGACAGATTAAAACACACATACATCCAGCTACGCCTCAGACGAAAGCGACATGTTTGTGTTTTCTTACCACGTATGGTGTGGGGACGAAGGTGGAGAAGAGATGAACAGGAACGTCTCTGCTCAGCATCACGGCCGCCGTCATCTTGGCCAGACTGAAACACAAACAACCACATTCAATGCTAGGCTGCATTCAGGACGATTAAAGGACCGTGCTGGTGCTTTTGCATGCACAATACACAAACTGCATACACATTACATTTCTGCCAATCATTTTCCAAAACATATTACTGGAATGGTAAATATTAGAATTGTTTCTCCTACCTTCCAGACTGCCATTGAACATTTGAGTTTGAAAAATTAGGGGATTTGACAAAATAACATGAAAACTAAAATAGTTTTATGTTTTGGCCACAACTGCATCACATTTTCTGCGTGCCTACTCAAGCGGCCAAGTCCGCATTCAGCATAAACAGCCTTACCTGGTGTCAGTCAAACCCGCATGAGGGAAGGGCAAATGTAGATGAGTAACAAGTGTGTAGAAACAGAGCTTGTTCAGCCCTCCATGTGTAGAAACACACTGATTGCTTTGTTTTGAGGAAGGCAGTTTTCCCAGATTACATGGATATCAAACATAATTGGCCAAATCATTTACAGGTACCAAACTTGGTTTAGTGGATTGGTGAGTAACGAAGGACAGTTTTGGAGTTTGTTTACTCGGATGAAGTCATACAGGAGCTGGATTTCATTTTTGGACAATGTGCTTTGAAAGTTTATTGGTGAATATCTGGTTTTTGGACCCACAAACTAACTACAAACTTCACAAGATAACAAGATAAGCTACTTCTAGTGTGTAACATATACATTCACCTATTCTATAGTGAATTTTAATATTTAAATCCACTGCCATGAGGTCTCCGGTGATCATAATACACTCCCTGGTTTTGATATCACACCCTTGGGATATCAGTATGACAAAAGGTTGATTTTCGTGTTTTCTTTTTGTTTTTTGTTACCGCTGGCTGCTGCAGCCGCTCTCCTCCTGTCCTCTGGTGTCAAAGCCAACAACCACTCCTCTACTGCAGAAATCTGGAAAACACCTGGACAGGTACGAATACAAACCCTGCAGAGAGAGAAGAAAAGAGCTTTTTTTTTTTTTTTTTTNTTTTTTTTTTTTTTTTTTGTCTGATCCGTGTTGATTGGATCACAGCAACGTTATTTATGCTTTGTTGTGTTGGTGTGTTATTGTGTATGTGTAGCTGCTGTGTGTGTTGTGTTTTTGTCTGACCTGTGTTGACTGGATCACAGTGAGGTCGTTGATTCGGGAGAATCCAGCTCCCATTGGTGCCCTGAGTCCCGCTGTACCAAAGCTCATCCTGGAGCCAAGCCTGGTCTTCAGCTCGTCCACGTTACCCGCCGCCAGCAGAGCCTCCACCTGAGACCGGGTCTGCCCGTTCTACACAAACATACACACATANCCCGCCGCCAGCAGAGCCTCCACCTGAGACCGGGTCTGCCCGTTCTACACAAACATACACACATACACACACACCGTTAAACCCCAAAAAACATACAACCACAACACTCTGCACTGTTTTCATGCTTTGTTAGCTTACTAGTAGTAGCAGCTAACATAGCTTAAAGGACCATACCAGTGGTTTTACATGTTTAAGCCATAAATACTACATTTTCCAAAACATAAAACTAATATTTAAGTTTTCCTGTTATTTTTTTCCAAATCCCATAATCCCTTAAAATCAAATGTTCACCTTAAAATTCAATGTTTCACCTGCTAACACGTACATCTGAATGTAGAAGGGACAGTCATTTTAATTTCTCAGTAAAAGCCGTCTTGTCCTGGGACTATATTCCCTGGCGGAGACATAGATTGTCTTTTGTGCAGCTCTGTGTTGGATCAGTTAAAGTTACTTCAACAAAAATAATAATGTTTGGCTCTCTGTGATGGATTACTTTTCTCAAACATGTTTCAAGTCTTTACAAGTTTATTTTTGTAACATAATAGAATGAACTGAAACCAATGGTAGCCTGGAAGGTAGGAAAAAGAATGCTAATATTTATCACTCCAGTAGTATGTTTTAGAAAAAGGTTGTCAGTAATGTCATGCTTTATATATATATATAAAAGTGGTTTTACTGCATTCATATGGTTTGTGGAGGGGGAATTCATTTTCTATACTTCCCCAGATTAACCTGAAGGTTTCCCAAACCTCTGAGGAGCTACACAGATGGTTCAAGTAGAGATCAGTGTCAGTGTTTGTGTGTACATGTGAATCTGCTGCTGACATTTACACTGGAGGTCACACACATTCATGGAGGCTGTGACCTTTGCACACCAGGGGTACCAAATTCACTCACCTCAGTGTTCCTATACACAGAAATTAATCAACGGCCCATCAAAACACAAGTCTGAATTTTTGCATTTTTTTTTTCATGTTCCTGATTTTATATAACATTATGCAAAATGCTAAAAACCTATTTCATTCTCTGATACCAAATTATATCCCAACAAATTACCATGGCAACATTTTCATGTCATGTATTCCCTGGAAGAGACATACATTTTCTTCCTTATTGCTCCATGATGGATCAGTTAAATTAAGTAACTATGACAAAAAAAAAAAAAAAATNAAAAAAAAAAAAAAAAAATTAATGGACATTGTGTTTGCTGTGATGGATTATTTATTTCAAGCGTGTGTCAAGGCTCTACAAGTTAATTTTTAAAGTGTACTGGAAAAGAACTGAACCAATGAAAATCTAGAAGGTAGGAAAAACAATTCTAACATTTACTGCTCCGTAGTATGGTTTAGAAAATGACTGTCAGTAATGTAATGTGTATGTGGGTTGTATTTATTGGGCTCCTGATTTTGCATGTTTGCATACTCCATTAAAGGAGCATACTCCTTTAATGCTGAAAAACAAGAGTCCAAAACACAACAGCTGAGTCACTTCTCTGTTTCTAACCGATGAATCAGTTTTCCCATCATGCCATAACTGCTTTCTGCTTCACTTTCAAAGCTTTATTTTGACAACCAAATGTTATTTTCATCACGTACTGTTTGTTTTGATGGTCTATGTATTTATATATTGTATTTATTTGGTTAAAATTATTTTATATTCCATTTCCTAATTTTAATTTGATGCCAAATGCTCTCTGTAGAAATAGTGTGAAATTGCACTGATGTAATTTGTGTCTATTTATTAATTACTAACATATTTATATGTGTTTGTTAAGCTACTTGGTTAATGAAGAAGTGTCTAAAACCTGTCTGTGTGCTCACTTTGTGGGTCTGAACATGAAACTGGAGCTCAGAAAAAGAGAATCTGCCCTCTTCTTCCTGGGAAGATTGGAGGATAAGATGGCAGCATCATTCATCTGTAAACCCTACAGGCCTGATGCTGACTAACACATGCTGAGTCACGCTGCGTGTTAAACATCTGTTAAGCCACGCAGGTAACCCCCACAGGTAACCCCGTGTCCCAAACTGCTGCTGACCGACCTGCAGCTCCGCAATGCGGCCAGAGCACACCAGCACTCAGCGGAGGTCAGCCCACCCACGCCGCTGAGTGCCCCCACGCAGAATTCCATTTTCAACATGTCCGTTTTATAATTTATTTCCGTACGACGTGCGTACATGGCACCAAAATACAGGACTTGATATATTTTCTCAAAATCGACTCAAATGGTAAATTCGGTATGCATCATTTCAACACAGAAGCCCTTTCGAAGATAAAATTTAGTCTTTCAACCTCTTATATGTTCCTCCTTTTCTTAATCCACAGAATTAAACCGCATCAGAATGGAGTAGCGGATAGCGTCCACTAATTTACAAAGTTTATTTTTTACAAACTTTTACTTTTTTATATGTACACCGGTATTACCAAAATACCATAATCGAACGTAAAATATGTTAATCTGTATTCTATTAAGTCTGTGTTTGTTCATATGTAATATTAACGTTAAACTGCTGGATTTTTCAGTTAAGTTCGACAGTAACGTCTCCTTCGTCCATGTGAAGTGGATGAATTTGGCACACCTGTCCGCTCCTGGAACACTAACGGACAGACTCACCTGGTCCCATGTTAACCACTGGTGAACCGCCTTGTCCAGCTGCGGGTCTCCGGTGCTTTGGCACCGCACGTTGGCGTTTAAATCCCCGTTGAGCCCGTTATTGTCCCCCATTTCGACGGACCGGCTAGCTAAGACCTCTCCTCGGTACACCACAAACAGGCCATGTGAGGACCCGCCGTTAGCTCACGTCCAGGCGGGGGGAGTTTTATTTTTAGCGGGACTGTTCGCTTCCAGCTGTCAGCTCTTAACTGCCCCGAATCCAAAAACTCACGCACATCTCTTCTTTGTGTCCACGAGACGAAATGACTCGTATGGTCAGCGTTACAAACGGTGGCTAATGTTAGCTACACAGGTTAGCCAATGTTACAGCAAGCAGCAGATAGCATCCAGGAGCCAACACCAACCTCGAATATCCTTTATTAACTTTAGAAGTTATTTTGGCTTTTACAGTTCAGGGAGAGGTCAAGTTACCGTCAATGTAACACAAAGGACTTACGACCAACTTTCAAAATAAAGCTCTTACTGCCGAACACGTGTGTTTTGTTTTTTTTTCTTTTGCAAAGCATACCGGTCATTTTTCATATTTGAGTAATTACAACCCGCATAAATGTTACATTGCTGATAACTATTTTCCAAAACATAAAACTGTTTGCCAAATCTCCTAATTTTTTTTTCAAAATCAAATGTTCATGTGGTACACCCACCAAATGTAACACCTATGTACGATTATAGAAGACATTGTAGATTGTAGATTTTTAATTTCTCTTCTCCTGGAAGTATACTCCCTGCCAGAAATATACATTTTCTTAACTGACAACATTTACCAGACGTGTTTGCTATCTCAAGAGCACGTCTCAAGTNAATATACATTTTCTTAACTGACAACATTTACCAGACGTGTTTGCTATCTCAAGAGCACGTCTCAAGTCTCTACAAGTTGATTTTTGTAGCATACAGCTTTTAAGATCATGTTGGAGTCCTCCCATAATGGCAACTTTTACTTCAACATTTTTACCATGAAACCTATTTCGTGATAAAAGAAAATGTTCAAATTCAATCTTCNTTTTACTTCAACATTTTTACCATGAAACCTATTTCGTGATAAAAGAAAATGTTCAAATTCAATCTTCAAAAAATGAAGTCTACATACATACAAATCCTGAGTAACAAGTAAACAAACAACAATTTAGTTATAATTAAAAAGAATCAACTATAATTCACACATACATATAAAATTTCTTGAAATAATTCTGAATGCCAATTGCGTTAACACTTTGAATTTTAGAAAATTAAGGTATTGTACTAATTCAACAGGTAATTAATTAAAGGTAGAGATTTACATTTATGAACATATAACATAACAATTAACATGATCAAATTAGTCATAAAATTTATTTGCTGATTGTTATTTAAGATGTGTTAATATTCTAATATTAACACATCTTTAAAAAAAAAAATATATATATAAATATATATATATATATATATATAATATATATATATATATAAATATATATTCAATACGTTAACATGCTTTTCCAGTAATAAAACAAAGCATGATTGATATCCTCAGCAGCATGAGACTCTTTCACATAAACAACTATCTTAATTAGAATTAATGAGTCAGAAACTAAAATCTGAAACACTTGACTGCAATAAAACGCAACGTAAAACATGTTTATTCTTTGGCTACATGTTATTTCCACCAGTCAACTTTGTGATGTTTAAAGGACCATACCAGTGATTTTGCATGATTGAGTCCAATAAATACTTACATGTTATGATACTGTCAAGCTTATTCCAAAATATAAAACCATATTTTAGTTTTCCTGTTATTTTGACAAATCCCCTGATCTGTCAGAATCAAATGTCCAGGTGATACATCCACCTTAAAATTCAATATTTCACCTGCTAACACCTACATCTGATTATAGAAGGCACGGTCATTTTTAATTACTCAGTAAAAGCCATCTTCTCCTGGGACTATACTACCTGACTGAGACATACATACATTTTCTTCTGCGTACTCCTGTTGGAACAGTTAAATAAAGTTACTTTGACAAAAAATAATAATGATGTGTGGCTCGCTGTGATGGATTACTTATCAAACACGTTTCAAGTCTCTACAAGTAAGTTTCCATATGGTGACAGTCTGGAAGGTAGGAAAAATAATACCGTTTCAGTGGTATCTTTTGGAAAATAGTTGGCAGTAACGTAACATGTATGCAGGTTGTCTTCATTTGGGCTCAAACATGAATAACCACCAGTATGCTCCTTTAGTTGTCGGTACTCTGTAAAGCAGTGTCTTATTTTCTGTGCTGATGATCCTGGTCTGTCTCGCTCAGTCCAGGCATTTCAGATTCTGCCAGCTCACAGTTAAAGTGATGTCTGAATGCGTCCAGCAGGTGAGGGATCGTTTCCTCCGTGCTCACATCCCTCTGTAGCTCGGCGCTCAGCGATGTCACGCCTTTCCCTTCGATACCGCAAGGCACAATATAGCTGAACCATGACAGGTCTGTGTTACAGTTCAGGGCCAAACCGTGAGACGTGATGTAACGGCCGCAGTGGATTCCTGAAAAAATGAAAAGCACAGAGTAAACACATAGAGGATGACAGAAACTCCAGGAGACAGAGTATGAGTTCAGGCAACAACAGCAAGGAGTAAACATGCAGATACAAAGGACGAGGAAGGAGGAAGAAGAAGAAGCAGAAGGAGAACCTAGTCTAAAAATCCTGACAGAGAGGAATAAAGTTGCATTGACAGAGAAAAGTTGCGTTGTTATACCGATAGCACAGATCTTGTTGTCTCCGACCCAAACTCCAGTATGAGGCGACGTGGACGCTGTGATCCCAAACCTCCTGCAGACAGAGATGATGGTCTTCTCCAACTCACCAACATACCAGCGAACACTCTGAGGAAACAGAAGACAAACCTGGATTACACCAGACCAGATCACAGGGTTCTGATCCAGTTCAGACCAGTCACAAACATGTGACTGTCTGACCCCCTGTAAACACAGAACATACAGGTGCTCCTTCAAACACCAGCAGGCCAGGTGAAGGACCAGGTGAGATCAGATTCTTCGAGCAGTTTAGTTCACTTCAGACCTTCTTGAAGCTGGCCAGGTGGAGGATGGGGTAGCAGACCAGCTGTCCTGGGCCGTGGAAGGTGATGAGTCCTCCTCGGTTAGTCCGGTGGACTTCGGCTCCCAGCAGGGAGAGGTGGTCCAGCAGGTGAGGGGGGTAGGGTTTCTGACGGATTCCTGTGGTGTAGACTGGTAAGTGCTCGCATAGCAGCAGGGCGTGGGCTGGTCCTCGGTCTGTTCGGTGGCGACTCACATAGTCCTGCTGCAGTCGAAGAGCCTCCTGGTATGATACCAAACCCCGACGAACCACCTGGACCACCGGCCTGCTGTGCTGCATCCCAGACCAGGACCAACCAGACAGGATCAGGACTGGACTACACAATAAAAAACAAAACATTTTAACTGATATCTTCTTCATTTATCCTTTATTTTTTGTAACATATGTTGTGATGAGTGCTACAGACATTACTTTAATTCTCCTTCGTCATAATTAATATTAAATGTAAATGCTGACATAATGTCGTGAATTATCAAGGTATTAAGCCAGTATTTACTGACTTTTCATTTGGACACTTGAAACAAATAGTGAAAAATGATTTATTGATTTAAAGTTTATGAAAATTCGGGAAAGTTTGTACCTGATTTATTTCAAGTTTCACCTTTCATACGCTCCACTGTGCGCCGCCATTTTTGTTTTTTTGTTTTTTTTTTCTCATTTCTTCTTCCTCTTCGTTTTCCTGCTTCTGGTTCCTGCAAGCCTCTGGCGCCATCTGTCGAATAGGAAGATAAATCCTTCCTTGAGTCATTTTATCATCATCATTATTATTCTTATTATTATTATTATTATTATTACACACTTAATTTTTCATGTTGTAATTTATGTTTTGGGGCCTGAAATTAGTCTAACTCATAGATGCTAGGTGTAAAAAAAACAGTGGAATCAGCCTTTATAACCCACCGTATGTCATTTCTGACATGACATGACGATTTAACGTATGGAAATTACAAAAATAAATGTTTTAGTGAGGATATAGACATGAAATAAAATATGTTGTATATAAAATGTCGTCTCTCACTGCATACCTGCACTGTTTCCATATATGTAATAAGTTAATACATGTGTAGTTAAGACATTAAGCCGTTTTATTGAGAAATATGTGTTTAATAGGAGTTAAATAAATGAACCGGAGGAGCCGGTGTGGCGGGCTGCACGCGCAGCAGGGCGGGGTTTGTTTGCAGAACGAGCCGGAGAGAGAAGACGCTCACCAGGGAAGATGGCGACCGCGGGGTCCGCTGAACGGCCTCGTAGAGCGGGCAGTGCCGCCGCCGGCAGCTCTGCGTTCCGCTCCGGGTCCAGGGCCGCGGTCAGGACACGGGCCGAGGCGAAGTCCAGCCCGCCGGAGGAGGACGAGCCGTTGAAGAAGTGCTCGGTATGCGTGGAAGCTGAGCCCTGCAAGCCGCCTTGTGGACACCCGGCCTGTCCGCTGTGCCTGGCCCGGGAGGAGCGGCTCTGGAGGCGGACTGACCCGGAGAGGAGCAGCAGCAGGCCGTGCAGGAGAGACTGCGACAGACGGACAGGTGAGGCACCGTTTGAGCGCGAAGCCTGGCTGGATTTATTAGAAGAAAGAAGCAAAAGTCCAGATGAACAGATCGGAGTGATTCTAAGTTTATATAAGTTGTGTTAGGAAGCCTGAGGAGTTTATTGACGTGTAACTAAAATACAGCAGATTTGATTCACATGAAGATTTTCAGTCACATTATGGACAGTTTGATTTGATGTTATTTACAGAATAACTGACCTCCAGTCAAACTTCCTGCAACACTAATCAGAGTTTTACAGCATCAAAGACTAAAATAAACTGAAGACTGCTCACCTTCATGTATGTAGGTTATGTATTTGACTTTAATGTCTCAGCTTGGTTACTTGTATACGTATTTATATTCCCGTATGTATTTTAATATTGTGTTATACTGTAGTAATGTATTTATGTAAAAGCCCATCTAGGGACAACTTGCAACCTTTGGTATATATGCTGTGATATGTGTAGCTTGTTTGGTAATATACTGTTCCTATTTAGATAAACATATAAATAAATAAACTGTTTGTTCTAGTAAACTCATTCAGATTCATAAAAATGTTGCATAAATGTGTCTAAAGTCAGTTCCTGAGGTTTTTGATCAGCCTGAGTTCAGATTTAGAACTTGTCCAGACTTGTTTGAGCTGTAGAAGGAGCTGCTCCTTAACTCAGGACAGTTCTATGAATCATGTTATCTTTTACAGGATTGTCTGATAAGTAGTGAGCTTAAAGGACCATACCGGTGATTTAGCATGTTTGAGCACAATAAATACAACCTGCATATGTGTTACGTTCCTGCCAACCATTTTCCAAAACAAAACTGTATTGTAGTTTTCCTGTTACTTTGTCAAATCCCCAAATATTTCAAAATCAAATGTTCAGGTGATATACCCACCTTAAAATTCAATGTTTAACTTGCTAACACGTACGCATGATTGTAGAGTTTTAATTTCTCTGTAAAAGACATCTTCTCCTGGGACTATATTCCCTGGCGGACACGTATGTTTTCTTCTGTGTTGCTCAGTGTTGGACTGGTTAAATTGAGTAACTTTGACAAAAAAAAATTACAGATATTGTGTTCTGTGATAGATTATTTATCTCAAGCACATTTCAAGTCTCTACAAGTTGATTTTTTTTATAATGCACTGGAATGAACTGAAACTAATGACAGTCTGGAAGGTAGGAAAAACAGTTGTAATATTTAAAACTCCAGTTGTATGTTTTGGAAAATAGTTGGCAGCAATGTAACCTGTATGGGGTTAGTATTGGTTTCAAACATGTAAAACACTGGCATGTTCCTTTAACGTAGAATGCTCTAGCTTAGGGGTGTTTCAGTTATTTTCCAACATAATCATCTTCCAGCTCCACACAACACTGTCAACCATGCTTGAGGGACTTTATCCAAAAACTCCTGGATAAAGCTGATATGATATCATCACATATGTACAGCATGTGTGTGTGTGTGTGTGTTTTCAGATAAAGCTTATTGTGTTGTGTATTTATCCTCTGTGTTTTTTTATGTCTTGTGATTATTTTTATTTTATGTAATATTTTCGGCGATATGAAGTAAAGTGTCTGATGTGGTTTTTCTTCTCAGAGTTTTTCGTCTCTCCTGCTCTCATCCCAAAATGCGGAGACGTTATGTCATCAACTGGGAAACACAAGGTCAGCCGTGTTACTGTTAATCACACAGCAAAATAAAATAAGAATACCCACTGTTGAGAGTCATGTTCAGACCTGACTTAAACGCTGTGATATAGAGAATGCTTAAATAAAACTGGTTTGATGAAAGGTCTAAGGCCATGAAAACTTCCTAAAACACTGCACACAGTAATGTTCTTAAAGGAGCATGTCAGTGATTTTTCATGTTTGAGCCCAATATATATAACCCACATACACGTTACGTTACTTTTCCAAAACATACTACTGGGATGGTAAATATTAGAATTGTTTTTCCAACATTCCAGACTGCCATTGGTTTCAGTTCATTCCAGTACGCTATAGAAATCAACTGTTAGAGACTTGAACTGTGCTTGAGATAAATAATACATCACAGCGAATCAAACGCCTTTATTATTTTTTGTCAGACTTACTTAATTTAACTGATCCAACACAGAACTGCACAGAAGGAAATGTATTTCCTCACCAGGAAATATAGTCCCAGAAGAAGATGGCTTTTTACTGAAAAATTAAAACGACTGTTCCTTCTGCTACAAGCAAGTGTTAGCAGGTGAAACATTGAATGTTAAGGTGGGTGTGTCACCTGAACATTTGATTTTGGAAAATGGTTGGCCAGGGTAAAATGTGTGGGTAGTATTTATTGGGCTCAAACATACAAAAGCGTAGTCCTTTAAAAACTGGATTTTATTTATGTCACTCTGTGTCAGAAGTGGCACAGAAGAGCCATGTTTGCCATTACCAGAGCCGGTTTATCCCGCTTGCCCTTCATTTTTTCTTGACTTTTGAGAAATTGAATGAATATTTCTCCGTGTGGCTTTGCAGAGATTTTTCCATATCAATGACCTCTAACTTTCTGGCAATTTCCAACCAATAATCTGAGCTCATTTCAGAGTCTTTGAAATCTCAAAGACGTGTTATAAAGGTGGGGATATCTACAGAAACTTAGCAACTCCATTCTCAAAGGGCCTATCAGCAGTGACACAACCAGCCAGGTCATATTTGGAACAATCACAGCCAGGGGGAGGGATCAGAACAACCCTGCAAGTTGTTTTTGCCCTGAAAGTTCTTCTTCACATAAAGTATACTGGGACCTGATGTGTTTTGTATCATCCCTGGTGTTTTTCACAGAAGGTTAAAACAGTAAGATAAAACTTTCAATTATAGCATCTCATAGCTACACCTCCCATGAGGATTCGACAGAGCTAACACTCAGCATAGGTTCTCTGAGTCATTGGTATTGGACCATTTTTGTCAGCAGTCCAGCTCTACGAACAGTCAACCATTTTTCAAAAGTTAAAGCTGACCTTTGAACTCATGAAATCATCACTGGCACATCCTTATATAAGGACAACAGGACAGTGACCAGGTGATGTTCATGTTCCTTCATAGTCCTCAGTATGCAGGTCCAGAACCAGAGAATGCTCCTGCATTCAACTTCCTACTTCCTGTTTTTCTGATGATGTGTTTTAGCTTTTTTGGCCACAGGGGACGCTAGTCTGTTGCCGTCATCATTGGAATGAAGGACTTGTGTCCAGCAGTGTGTGAAGCTGTGGGCGTGGACTGATTCTGAGTGTTTTCTTTTAGCTGCTGATGGCTGAGGACCGAGACGAGTCCAGGAGGAGGAGCGTCCCATCCTGTAAGGAGGAATGTGGATCAGTGCGACACAATGAAGATCCTGTAAGTCAGAAAACCATTTCAAATGGTTAACATCACTGAATCAAATGAGGTTTCTTTATTTAAAGACTCAAACTAAACTCAGAAACTTTTCGTCTCTCCTCAGAGGGTTCTGTCTGACTCAGAGAACGAGGAGCCACTCAGCAGGAGGACCAGGAACATCTCCGCCTTTGTCAGGAAAACCAAAACCTCATCAGCCTTCACAGGGTCAGCAGCATCCAAAATGATTATTTGTGCTTTTAAACATACAAAGTGATGACGACACATTAACATTTGTTCAAAGCTATAGAATGTTCAAGCTGAGATCTCAAAATTTCCAGATATCTCAAACTTATCAAGATTAATTTTAGGGAAATGATGCATGGCATTTCAGCCTGCCTTAGCATTTTAGCTTAGCAGAATACCTACATTCCAGAACTTCAGCAAAAAATAAGAATATGTGTAATTTGTTGTGATGGATTATTTTCGCTTTGATGGATTATTTATCTCAAGCCATTTCAAGTCTCTACAAGTTGATTTTTATTGTGAACTGAAAACAATGACAGTCTAGAAGGTAGGAAAAACAAGTCTAATATTTACTGCTCCAGGTATGTTTTGGAAAATGGCTGGCCATAACCTAACATGTATTTATTGGGCTCAAACATGTAAATTTACAGTATGGTCCTTTAAACTAAATTGTGGCCTTTTTCTTCCAACATAAGCATTGACGTGTGTCTTCACATGTTATTTCATCTTCAGTTGTGCTCAGAGGAGTCTGAGCTGCACGGACTCGGTGGAGGATGGGGGGAGGAAGCTGAAGGTTGTCAGCCAGCCAGCTTTGAGGGACACGGTAACACAACACCTCACACTATGCTCCTTAATTATTACTGTTTAGGCCTTTTCTCTACAGATCACAACCCATTATTTCTTTATCTCTGCATAAAAATGCTGCTGATGTTGATGCTGAAATGCTGGAACACTCAGCAGTGAAAAATCTGCAGGAATTTGCATTAACAGGCCTCATAACAATTTTTGGTTCCTGGAGCGTTCTGGGAATGTTTACATATTAATCTTCCCAGACGCTTTCCCAGGAAAGTTTTCTTAACAGATCTGAAACATTAACTTTTGATAAAATGTATGAAATGGGATTCATAAAACACAGTGTCAGATTTAACATGTCATAAGGGCAAATATCATCTCACAGCCACGTTCCCTCATTCACAAACGTCTGTTTCCGCCATCTTTGATCGTTTGTCTTGAGGCGTTACCACATTATTTCTTTATTTACACGTCGGGGAAGTGATTGATAAAACACACTGTCGCATAAAAATTAAGACCTGTTTCGGTCTGGTGGTAAATTCCATCAGTATGAAATCTCAGTGATGTTTTAAACTGTATTTGCCTCACATGTGTTAGTGATCAATACAATTGATTGATAAACCCACACAGATGATCAGTTTATTTAAATGGAAAGTTTTGATCTGACCTCACACATTCCAGTGGCACTAAGCCTCTTCATCAAGACTTCTCCTTCTGAGCTCGCACATGCATGCGCACACATACATGCACACACACACACACACACACATGCATGCACCATCGTGTGGTTTAAATTTTCTTATATTAGTGTCAGTCTCTTAAGATGTGGTGCTTTAAATCAGAATTTATGTTTCTTTGCTTATTTAACGTGTCAGTTTCTCTTTAACATCAGATGAAGCAGGATAAAATGTGACTCTTAAATATAAATATTTTAATATAGCATATGGATTTAAAGTATCTCGAAGGAGCCATTATTGATACTGATATGCAAAATTTTTGAACGATACCATCCTGAATCCTGACAAAGTCATTTTTATTATTTTTTTCCTGTGTTGGTTTTTATTGGATCTCGTTTCTCTCTTATCTGTCAGGTTGGTATCAGTCACAGCTACACAGCAGGAATTCTCCTCTCATCTGAGAACAGCCAGTCCATCTCAGCATCCGTGGCTGTAAATGACCGAAAACTTACCTGGTGTCCAGTAGTCACGTCTTTAGCCACGCCTCTTGGCATCCCTCAGTCCAGATCGGAGCGTTCCATCAGCCCTGAGAGCAATGACAGCATCTCAGAGGAGCTCAACCACTTCAAGCCCATCGTGTGCTCACCATGCACGCCGCCCAAACGGCTGCCCGACGGCCGGCTGATGGAGCCCACCATCATCAAGTCCACGCCACGTAATCTCGCCCGTGGCCTGCAGAGGGCCACCAGCTACGAGGCCAGCCCAACCGTCCTGCAAAAGTGGAGGCAGATTGAGCTGGACCGCCAGAGACTCAAGGTGAACTCCAAGGCCACCCTGACGAGCCCCGTCAATGAGCTCCACGCCAAAATGAGCTCGGTGGAGGACGGGACGGCGGGACGGGATGGCGACAGAGTGTTTGCTCTCAATAAGAGGAAGCTGGTGTTTGAACAGCCGGCTGCAGAAACAAACAGCTTTCAGAAACAATCTGTTAAGATTCGCGTCCCTGCGATTCGCTACAGCAGCAAGACTTCTTTTAGAGGAAGCTCAGATTCTGAGCTGGCAGTCGTAGCTGCTGAGTCGTGTAGTGGAGCTTTGTTTAGCAACAAACAATCGTTCTCCCCATATAAGAGGAACTCTGGGTTCCAGTCCTGTAAATTAACATCAAAGGACTCACAGAGTCCCAGGAAAGAGTCCAATGGTAGCAACCAGAACCAGTCTACCTCAAGAAAAGGCAAGAAGAGGAGTCACAAGACCAAACACTTGGATTTGGAGGCGGACCTGAAGAGGACCAGGCCTGTCAGCCAGGAGGCCTTGGTTGTGGATGAGCTGTATATTCGTCAGATCCAGATCCAGCAGCAGGAGAGGCAGGACCGAGCATTAGCCCTGCAGCTCCAGAGACAGTTTGACCTGGAGAATCACACCACCAACAGGAGACGAAGCCCTGACAAGTACTTCCTGAGGTCCTGGATGTCCAATCAGAACCGGAGGAAACATGGCCTGCGGAGATCTCGACGAATCTCCAAGAAGCATTAGCAAGGAGCAGGGCTGGGTATTGTTTAAACATGTTCATTAGCAGATCAAGTTCTGGTGCCAAAGTCATATACTGCTTTAAAATATATTTTTAAAAAAAACAAAAAAAAAAAAAAAAACNAAAAAAAAAAAAAAAACGCTCTTTAGACTCAAAACAAATCTAAAGACACTCCAATCAGGCTTTTTTTAGGGTCCGTAATGATCACCAGGATAAATCACTATGATTGGCTGATCTACTACTGATCCTGTTTTTAAAAATTTTTACTGAAAACTCCTGCAAAAGCCAAACCTTTTCCTTCTGTGTGAAGGTCGATACCCAGCCCTGCTAAGTCGTCACCACAGGAAGTTTTTGACTGTGACAGCAGGATGACTAACAGACAGGGAACATTTGTCTGATATATGCAAAGAAAGACACAGGATAATGAACAACTTTTATATTTTGTAGCTCTGATAAGAATTAAAGCATAATTATAGATTTTTCATGCTATGGCCTTAAAGTCTGAGAACCAGACATCAGATCAGTTGAAGCATTATAAGCTCCTGTATGGGTTAAAGAGATCGTAAAGCTGCAGTATGCTTCATCTGACCCCTGCCCGTCTGACTTGGCCTGAGATGCCCATACTGGGAGGTGGAGCAAAAAGCCGCCATCATTGGGAGGGGAGGAGGAGGTGTGTGTGTGTGTGTGTGTGTGTGTCTGTCTTTGTTTTCATAATCTCAATGTGATTAATCATATAAACAGCAGAGGAGAGGGAAGGGGTTATTAGCAGGAATTCTGTGTGTTTTTGTGATCTCCACTTGATTAAAAACGGGGATAATGGCCCACAGTTTCACTTTCAATTCGATGTGGAGAACAGACAGTGACTGAAAGGAAAAAAATGTTTGAGAGAGAAATTAAAACCCTCCACACCCTCCCACCCTCCACTTCCACACCTCAACACAGCTGGCCAATCCACTGCATGAAATGGGTGGAGTCTAGGGGAAGGCCAGAGTCAGAAAGTTACAAATTTTGTCAGACTGTGATTTGACAGATGGAAAGCGGGTTTCTGCCACCTTCTGTCTCTCTGACAGGCAGGATGGAGGAAGCAAACTGCAGCCTTTAGCTTTAACTCTCAACAGTATCATCATCATAATTTGCTTTCATTGAATTGATTTCATTGGTCACCTGATGCTGCACAGTAAAAAAAAAAAAAAAAAAAAAAATCCTTTATGAGACACGATAAATTTTGATTGAACATCATGTAAATAATTTGAATAAAGTAATCTGCAGTCTAAAATCCTGTAAGGCAGCCTTTTTGTTCTTACAGGAATTAAACTTAATTAAAAGTTTTATTTAAAAGAATATGGTAAGTTAACTATACATATAAATAAAGCCTGAAATACTTTAATGAATATCAGCTGACAATATCAACTGGCTGATATATCAGTAGGATTCTAGTCATCTTGAAGTATCACCTTCATCAGAGCCACACTTCTTACTTTACATTTTTTGATTGATTTAAGTTAATCTGAATATGTTCAAAATAAAGCCGAAGTTGAATTATGTCATGCTTGTTTGTATGTTTGTTACATGTTGGAAGGTTCAGCTCCCAATAATGCCCAGCTCAGTCTACAGCTAACCATGTAGAAGGAGTCTGAGTGCTGAAATTAAAGAAGCACTCCATGACTTTCCACATCAGATTCAACTTACTGGTCATGACAACAACTGGGTAGCAACTTTTGTGGCTGTAGAGGGTGCTGTGCAAAGTCAGGGAAACTGACTCTTATGACATCATAATGACATCACAAGAATTGCTTCCTGTTGTGCTGAAGATGCATGTTTGAAAACAAAAGGGAGTCAGACAGCTTTGGTGCCCTCTGGAGTCAGTGTGTGTTCCTGCTGGTAAGAACAATATTTCCTGCACAGTAACATAGACTTTTATCATGTTTTATTGAGTGAGACGTTCCATCAAAGATGACAGAAGTGACTTATCACCTGGCAGGTACGGCATGTGGTATGGGTATGTGAATGCATTATTAACTATAAAGCCAGAAATCTCTGTCCGTTCGTTCGTCTGTGGCACCAATATCTTGAGAACCTGGCACTGTATGAAGCTGAAATTCAGCAGGTATAATACTCAGGATCCAAGGACGTGCAGTGTCGTGTGCATTTGGATGAGCAGTTCTCGAATTGAGCTGTGCCAGTAAAAAGTAGTCCGCGCAGCAGGATATGCTCCTGGCGCGGCAGCATATGCTCCACTCCACAAGCACTTATGGCAGGCTGCGGCACACACCATTAAGTCTGACCCTTAGGAACAGGTACGTTTTGAACGGGCACTTAACTAGTATCTAAAATAACAAATAGGGAAAAAAATACATGGATAACGAACTTGATAGTTAAACTCTAGTTTTTGGTGGTGCTTCGCACCTTAAAGACGAGTTAAATACAGATGATATTTGTGGCTTTTCCTTTAAGTCTTAGGACCTTTGCTTCCTTCAGAAGTTTAAAAAAATACACAGGTGCTAAACAGAAAATAAAGATTTTTTTTTTATTTGTCATGAACAGTTTAAGATAGTGAACATTGTTTGTATCAAAAAACTGCTTTCAGCTTCAACCCAGCATAAGAAAAATTTAAATAAATGTCTGACACAAATATACTTGTACCTTTGTCATTTGATTTTAAGAAAAATTGATCCAATTGCCTTAGTGGTGGTTTTTGGTGATTTGCAGGTGAAAATGTGTCTAATCGTCCGGGTTTAATGACGTCCAGATTACACCTAACTGTTGTTTCGAGGGTGCTATGTCATATTGTTCATGATAACTCCGGAATAATTTTTTTATAAGATAAAAATTTGCCATGTCACAATATTGACAATATTTTGGTATGAAGATGTGTTGACATTTTCATATCATATGCAAGAATAAAGTAAACAATTATGCCTGAAAGTAGCAGGTCAGCGTTTGATGAATTACTGGTAGTTCCTAAAAATAAAAAAAAAAAAAGGAGCTATCTCTGTCGCTACAAGGCTACCTGGCTAAAAGCCAAAGGTGGAAAAATAAAAACTTTGTTTCTCCACCTGAAGCAGAAACATCCAGGTGATTACCAAGACAGTCAGATGAGGAGAAGAGCCAATCAGCTGATGTGAGATGCAAAACAAGCAGGAAGTGACAGACTTAATCATAGCTGGAGTGTTAGCTAGTGGTACTCCCTGTGACATTGAAAAATGGTTGTCGGTAATGTAACATGAATGCAGGTGGTATTTTTTGGGTTCAAACATGCAAAATCACTGGTATGGTCCTTTAAAATACAGGCAATGAAATGCTGTTGAAACAAGTTATACGTAACCTCGACATAAAAAAATTCACTTTTAAACCAAACTGTCATTTGTTTTGGTGGAGTCTGTCCTCACCGCTTCACCTGAAAATCCTCACCAGAGATCAGATTGACAGACAACGCATCAGTGTGTTTTACCCTGAGGAGTGTGACCGTGTGTTCACAAGAGAGTATCAGGCATTATCAAGGTCTACATGCAGGTCGACTGGTTCTTCACTGTGCTTCAGTCAGAACGAGGTCGTGGCACTGTTGAACCCACAGGAAGCAGGAGACCAGCTCCTGTCCCAGCAGGACCCAACACATCCTGTCCTCACCCTACCTAAATGTAGACACTGAGAGACCAGCCTTCATATTTCAGCCTAGTGAACTTTCTTCAGATTTTATGTTAATTTTCTTCATCTGAAGTCTACCAAACATCTGGAGGCTTCCAGCTTCACCTCGCAGCTCTAAACATCAGCAGCACCTCTGTGTTTTATGAATCGGTGACTGAAACTGCTGTGAACATTTCCTCAAACATCCTCTTTGAGTCGTTGGTTGAAGGAGCTAGCCAAAGTAAATTCTACACGTTAGCTACATTGCTAACTTTGGCTAATAACTTTGGTCTAGCCTGCGGTGAGAGGAACAACACTGGATGCTGCGGCTCAGATATTCTCCGTCAGTAACTCCTCCTCTTTCACTTGTCTACCTTTCAGATCTGATCTTGTATCGTAGGACAAAATAAGCAGTGAACCTAAAAGAGATGAAGAAGATGCCGAGAATGATGAAGTCTAGGTAGAGTTTGGCATCCAACATGTCCAGTTCTTTCAAAATGGCATCAGACTTCTGGAAGTGGCAGGTTTCGTCTTTATTACAGTGCAGGTCCTCTCGGTCCAGACCATAGATGGACAGGATGACTCCCTCAAAACCATACCTGAAAGACACCAGAGCACGTGACCTTACAAACACACCCAAGCTACTCAGTGACAGTCTCATGATGTACTGTTTATTGAGCATCTTCACCTGACGTAGGAGATGTATGACATCCACTGCAGGTACCAGGGGATGGTGTCAAAACTGACGAAGAAGCCAGAGAACAGCATCACGGGAATAGCCGTGACTGGACCCACAAACGTTGCCACCTGCAGAATGAAACATGGCAGGATAAGTGTGGCTGGTTGTAGAAAAAAAACAGGCTGTGGCGGTCTGTGTGGTATGCACAGTTTCTGGGGAGACAATCTGAAGCCTGAACTTTACCACCACCATCTTTGTTAATACAGCAAGAAAATAATAATTTGGGGAAAAGGGGTGGAGAGTTGGCATTATTTTTCTCCCACTCCCTTCAGACTCTTAGAGGACCATGCCAGTGGTTTTGCATGTTTGAGCCCAATAAATACTACCCATATACACGTTACATTACTGGTGGTGAAACACTTTGCACTGTGATTGGAACTACAGAGCTAAATGGGCCAACCAGAACATATGAATGAGAAAACTGACCTGGAGGCCAAATGTGATCAATCAGCCTGATGAAACTAATTTGGCGAGTCATTTTCTCTGTGACCTTTGACTTTTAACAATCCTCAGCAGCCCTTCTGTCAGCAAACAAAGGATACAGGTTCCTATCTGATTCTGAAAGGGATTATGGATGAAAGAAAATCACCCATAATTGGCCTCACAATACTGCTGAGCCCGTCCACTTTTAATCTATTGCTTCAAGATGGAAGCAATAATGTTGGTCAAGATGCTCAGCCCACATCCATCTATCAGTCAAAAAGTTTCCAGGTTCATATCCCCATCCTAAAGGATTCTGGATGCCTGAATGCCCCGATAAGCTTCAGCATGCTGCTTAGAAGTCAGTGAGATCAGATGCAGGTCAGTGTTTGAGGATGTTTGATTTGTGACCTGCAGCGAGGTGGAAGCGGCTCCAATCAGCAGCCCCAGAGCCTGAGCCACCAGCGATGTCAAAACCCCCAGAGACAGGAAGAGGAAGAACCTGGCAGCGTCTGGAGGCTGGGCTGTCATCCAGTACACGATACTGCAGTACACCACAGGGAAAATGATCTGCAAAACAACACACATTTAGCACAGTGCACTACCCCCCCCCCCCCNCCCTCGCTCCGGAGTTCATTTTCCCGGATTTAATAAAACCTCTTTAGCTTCCAAGAGATCACACTTCCTCCCTTTGGTAATCCTGTAGGGACTAAAGTCATTTAGACTTTGTAAAGTAAACATGGTTCTTTAAAACTTTCATACATACTATGTCCACTGTAGAGTAATAATGCTTTAATATGTAGAATGTTAAACTATATATATAACGACATTACAACATAACAGGAGTGTAGATATGAAATATTAGCAAGAAAATATCAGCTACCATGAACTTATTCTAAAAAATACTTAACCAAAGCATGTTGTAATGCCTAGTAGACAGGAGGGGGCGCTGCTGACCTGGAAGGGAACATCAGCCATGGTCTTAGCCAGGTAGTACGTCTTCAGACTGTACCAGTAGTTCAGGTGTTCCCTCAGAAAAACCCCCATCTCCAGAGGAACTGCAACACACAAACATAAACAGAATCATGGAATAAAATATAGATGTATAGTACACAGACTTTATGAACAAACACAAATTAACACTCTTTAACCATGGTACCCAGAGCTGATCTGGAACACCTGGCTGTGATGACCACACCCTGCTTTGACTCACAGGTGAGCACAGTGGGCATGAGGGCGGCGAACATGAGGAAGAGCATGGAGAAGAATAGGAATCCTGAGTTACTGAGGACTTTCTTGGCCTCATTGCCGATGCCCAGGTAGAGCAGGCCAATCAGAATGCCAATACCGATATGGGAGGAGATCCTCAGGTGAGTCAGAACCTGAAGTAAAAATGACAAAAATGCCATCAAACAAAAGCTTGCATTTCAGCCCAGCCTGAGTTTTCTGCAGTACATGAAGATGTTCAGCAGGTGTTGCTGTGTGTTCTCACTGAGTCTCTAAGGATGCTGAGGAAGGTTCGTCTGAACAGGATGGAGAACTGAGTCATCGAGCTGGCTGAGAAACTATGGCAACCCTCAGAGGAGTCCTGAGGAGGGGAGGGGAGACAGATAATAATAATAAGGAGAATGTTGTTTATGCATTTATATGTGAATGACAACATCATTAAGTGTGTTTAAACATTTTGATCACAGTTCAACAGACAGACAGGCAGTTCTGTACACGCCAAATAAATCTCCCACAATTCACAGTGCAAGAGGTGATTGATAAGTAGTGAGCTTAGCACAGAAAGTTCTTACTCAGAGGTGTTTCAGTTCTTTATTTTCCATCATAATCTTCCAGCTCCACACACTTCTTCCAAAGATGCTGAGGGGATTTTACCCAAAAATCCTTGACAGCTGATATGACGTCACCAACTGAGGCCCACTGGCTTCCCAGCTAAGGCCTTTTTCATGTTTGTGAAGAAGTGAAATCTGAAGGGCCAAATCAGGTGACTACTTCAGTATGAGTCAGGCTCTTATCAGTCAACCCAAGAAGATGTAGGTTTTGGGGTGTGTTTGGTTTTTCACCTCTTCAGCACGCTGCCAGAGGAATGGGTGGAGGTTGGTATCTCCGTTCAGCTCCGTCTGGTGGTCCTTCTCAGACTTCCTGTCCTGGACAGCCTTCACCAGCCGGGCCGTCTGGTCGCCGTACTCCCCTGATGCTACCTCCATCACTGAGGAGGAACATCAGATAACATCAGTACCACCTGACAGGATGAGGAGCACTGAATGGTTCTCAGCCTCTTTCAAATGGAAGAAAATGGAGTTCAAATGGAGTAATGTGAGGGTAGTTAAGGTTGATGTTTATGAGGTTTATTGGAGAGTGTACAGTGTGTGTGTGTGTGTGTGTGTGTGTNGGGGGGGGGCAGTTATCTAGTAGCTGTAGTTCAAGGCAACTGGACACTAGTTTGTTCTTGAAAATGTTTCTCCTCATCCAAGTAGCTTCTTTAGGTTTGGATCAACATTCATCATCTCAAAGCTGTTCAAACTTTGGACCATAAAACAGTTACTTCCAACCAAGCATTTTGATTGGTCAAGAAGCATTCTAGGAGCGCTGATATAGGGTATAACAGCACTGGGACTTTTAACTATATGTAGCACTCTGCTTTACAGGTGTTCTAATAACCATTAATTAGCCTACATTAACTGGAGACCATTCATGGAGAACAGGAAACGATGGAGCAACGTACTTCTGATCAAGCTTGGATCACATAGTGGAGCCCTGCAGTCTGAACCCAACCCGAAGCCATAATAAAATTCTTGGCCCCAGCCCGACCTGAGGCTTGCAGTCTTTTTTTTTTTTTTTNTTTTTTTTTTTTTTTTCCATCAAAACCAGAAGTTTGGCTCCTTTCAAAGTAAAAGTAGCGGCTGTCAGCTGCTGCAGCAGCATTCAGAAAACAGTAAATGCTGCAGTTTCTGAGCACCAATGTGAACGCAGCATCAGGAGGCGTGTTATGATGTGAGTAGAGAGAGAAGGGCAAAAAAAAAAAAAAAAAAAAAAAAAAAANGAGCCAGTGCTGTGATATCAGCCTGAAGCTCGGCCCAATTTGTAAATTGCCTCCAAGCCCGACAGGTCCTGAGGCCCATGCAGGACTCTATCACACATGCCACCAAAGCGACTGTCAACAGACTCTTATTTCACTGGAAACATACAGATATGATTATACAAAGTAGCTGGCCTGTGGTAATGTGTACACAAAGTAGCCAGCNTGGAAACATACAGATATGATTATACAAAGTAGCTGGCCTGTGGTAATGTGTACACAAAGTAGCCAGCAAGCTAGTCTACAGGAAAAAAGTGTTGCTTAGCAAGAGTCCAGCTGCCAAACTATTTGTGTTGCCGGAGCCAAATAAATGATTAAATAAATAAACAAATCATAATCTGTTGTCACTTATTGTTAACTAATTGTTAACAATAAAAAAATTGTTATTGTTAACTAATAAATGCTTGTAGAACTGTTGTATAAAAGCAATATCACACTGGAGGTCGTGCTGTTATACTGACTATCAGCACGGCTGTGATTATCTTCCTACGACCCAATCACAGCCATGCTGATACAGTACAACAGCATGACCTCCAGTGTGATATTGCTTAATTGTAGCATGATTTAGGCAGTTAGTTAAGGTTATGATGATATAGCACAGGTTAGCTGAATGAGTTAGTGAAAATGTGAGCAGTAGGTAGTTATTGAGTTAGTGATAATGTTGTAGTTGTGGTGTAGTTAGGAATACTAAAGAGATGCATGAAGGAAGGTAGTTCTGATAAGATACTGCACAGCCAGAGTTGGTAATCAACCAGATTGGTTATGGTAGTGATAATGTGTAGTAGTGGGTGGTAGATAGTGATAATGTAGCTAGGTAGAGGATAGTTTGTGATAATGTAGCTAATAGTTAAAGTATTAGAAATGTAAGTAGTGAGGAGGAAGTTATTAACAAAGTATGGTGGTGGAGCAGTTAGTGATAGTTTTCATGGTTGTTGGCATAGTTAATGATAATGTAGCAGAGGGCATTTGGAGGGGTGGGGGTGTCTTACTGAAGTCGGCAGGGTTGTGGTAGGTGGGGCAGTTGAGGTTTAGGTCTCTCAGGTAGGGAACCAGGTTGGTGACGGTTCCTCTGTAGATACACTGACCCTGACTCAGCACATACAGCTGGAAAACACACAACAATGTGCACGTTTACTCTGTAAAACTGACACCGTTAAACTTCATAACACTCAGCATCACATCCATCCTGCTGCTGAGATCTCATCTGATCAGACCCAAGAGAAAACTATAAAAAAAAAGAATATACTGCCTCTACATTCATCTTTCTAATAATTTAATGAATAGCATAATCCAGGCAGCATTATGTCATCATCAAAAGACAACAATGTCCACAGAGAGACAGAAGTTAAGGAAGCCTGAATAACCATCTCTGAACAGAGAGGATAAGGTACAACAATTTATCACCTACTTAAGGTCACAGTATGCTTCCTCTGACATGCCAGTGAAGGTGATGAAAACCCTCTTCCCACCAGTCAAAATGGGGAGCGGGGAGGTGTCTAGTGTTTTGCAGTATTTAGAAAGATTTATCTGACACTCCCTCACCTTGTCAAACAGTTCAAAGAGTTTGGCACTCGGCTGGTGGATTGTACAGATAACGGTCCGACCGCCTCGAGCCAGAGCTTTCAAAAGAGAGACAACCTGGAAACAAGACGAACTGTCCAAACCACTGAGAGGACAGTGCAGAGAGACACAGGGAGAGACAAAGACAGGTGATTTTTGTCAGTGTGGGTGACCTGGTATTATTTGAAGTGTTTTACTGTGAGGCACCCACACTGTCCTCGTGGTGCAGCTGACCTGGTGGGCTCGTCAAAGAACATGACTGGCGGGTTGTTGACCAGCTCCAGAGCGATGGCCAACCTCTTCCTCTGACCTCCTGACAGGTTGGACGTCCTGGTCTTCGCACAGTCCAGTAAACCCAGTGCCATCAGGATCTCCCGGACCTGGGCCCACAGAGACCGGATTGTTCAGATGACAAACAGATGATATGTTGTGATTGGTGGTGGTCACTGTCAATCAGCTACCTTCTCTCTGCGAGACTCCACCTTCTTCTGCAGCTTCAGATTGGCTGAAACCTGCAGGAGCAAACCAATGAGAGGCTCAACAGGGCATCACCATGGTGATATCACAACACACAGAAACCAACACTAAAACATATTAACCTACAAACATAACCCATGATGAGGTTAGCATGTGGTGTACTACAGTACTGCAGTATTTTCGTACCATCATGGCCTCGTGTACGCTGAGGTGTGGCAGCAGCATGTCATCCTGCATGATATAACAGGAAACCTTCCTGAAGGAGCGCAGGTCCCTGGGCTCGTTGTTGATCATGATCTCCCCCTTCATCCCCGTTTCCCTGTACACAGGCAAAACACATACTACTGCAGTACTACACGACAGTACCAATACAGCTACTGCAGTACAGGGAACAATGCTCTGACTACAGTACTACAGTCCCAATACAACTACTGTAGTACAGGGAACAACGCTCTGACTTCAGTACTACAGTCCCAATACAGCTACTGCAGTACAGGGAATGATGTGTCAGGGCTTCAGTACATTATTGCAGTACTGCTGAATTGGTACAGCAGGTGTGAAATTAGTGCTGCAGAAGCTGTACTGCAGTATGGATGACATATCAATCCTTCAATGAAAGTAATTCCACTGTAGTACAGTGATGCAGTATTATGTGTGCCATATATCACATCAGTCACACCGTTACAGCAGCAGTGAAGAGCTTTGGTTGTTATTGACTATGATTATTGATGAGTATAGATTAAGTTATTGTTTTACAGACTGACTCACAGGAAATGAGCAGATACCAATTCTTATTGTCATTCAATAACTTTTTGCAAATTCTCTTAAAATGAGCTCAACATTTGAATGAAAGAAAGAATATCATCAATTTTCTGATAACACAAACATGGATGCGACAGCAAGTGCACGGGAATAAAGTTACAATAATTGTGGCCAAACTGGCTGCTTTTGAGGTCACACAAAAAACAAAATGTGCCTTCATCAATGACTGGCCAAGAGAAGATGTGTTTGGCCAATCATTTGACGAGAGACTGGCAGAGGAGGTGAGAAAGTACCAGCACCTACAGTACGCGATTCCTACACAAAGGGTTATGAAAACTGACAAATGGCTGCCAAGGAAATAGCCCATACTCTGGAGTCTGAGGAACATTTCTGTCACACGAAGTGCAAAACTCTACACGACTGTTCAACAACAACTCTCTTTTCACAAACTCTATGTTTTATTATGGATGACTGAACCAGAAACTACTTCTATTTCTGCTGGTTTGTCCCTCAGTGCTACTGTCCCTGCATTAAATGTGCTGTTGTCATGTCATGAAAACGTAAGAATGATGAATGCTCAGACACATGGAATGCCATCTGTGTCCGCATCAGCACTGCATTCATGCCAAGCAGCTCCAGACTTAGTCTGGCAGCTGTATGATGACAATTTATGATGATGATTTACCGAGACAAATGAGCTTATATTTGTTTGACATTAAAATTGTTTTTCTTATTATATATCTTATATCTTATCATATATTTTATATTTAATGTTTTTCTGATCCATCTTATCTCAGTATTGCAGTTCCTCAGGGATCCATTTTGGGTCCTATTTTGTTTTTAATTTACATAAATGACATGCCTTTAGCATGTCCAGAAGTACTTGCTCAAATGTATGCGGATGATGCTGTTATACTTGCACATGGGAAAACTAAAGAAGAAGTAGCTAATACTCTATCAAGGGCTATGACTGAAATATCTGAATGGTTATCTGCATCTTCATTGCATTTAAACAAAAATAAAACTGTTTGTATTTTTCTAAAAAGCCAGATATGTTGCCATATCTATGTTGTATGACAGAGATGTTGTTAAAACAATAAAATATTCCCTTAATAATTTCAGATTGATTCAGCCATTTTTGACATTAAATGCTGCAAAGATTTTTACACATGCTATGATTCTGTCCCATATCAGCTAATACTATACAAGCTGGTCTCAGGCTGCAGCATCTATCAGAAAACCTATTTATAAGCAAACTATCAAAGTATTGTATCGGAAACCAAATTATCATCACTGTCATATTATCCAGAGACATAATCTGTTCAATATGGAAAGTTTTGGTTATTTTATGGGCATGTGTCTTCTGTTTAAGATTTTACAAGGTTCAGCTTCTCCTCCATTATGACAGTTTATACAACTTGTGGATATAAATTATAATCAAACAAGGGCTGTGATAAGGAAGAACTGTGTTATTCCATTTCGACAAAGTAACATCGGATAATCCGCCTTCTCAGTGACAGCAGCACATTCCTGGAATTCCCTGCCTTTGGATATTAGAAGTTGCATCTCAACTGGAACTTTTAAAAGTAAACTAAAATCATGGCTGAAATCTGAGCAGATCTGTAATCACAAAAGAAACTGACTCTGAGTGATGTGTATTGTGGAAATTTTGTTTTTGGTATCTTTAATGTTGTTATTATATTAGATTCTTATTGATGTGACTTTTTCTTTTTTCTCTTCTTTTCTTTTTTCTTTTCTTTTCTTCTATTGGTGTAATAAATTGAAATTTTTTTATGCTTGTTGGAACAGCGGGTGCAAATTAGCCTTGTGGCTAATCCCGGCACATTTATGCTGTGCCAGGATTGCTGCCAGCGTCCAATTAATGTGCATGTCCTATTTTAAATAAATAAAATGATGATAACGATGATGATGATGGTGATGGTGGTGGTGATGATGATGATGATGATGATCTTCTCAAACTAGGTGGTTCAGAGAAAGTCACAGAATATTTTGCATCTCATTTTGTATTTTTCTTGACTGACAGACTGGAAACACAGACCTGTACCCGGCCAGGATGTTCATTAACATAGACTTTCCCGCTCCTGAGGGCCCCATGATGGCCACCAGCTCCCCACTGGTGAATTTCCCAGAGATCCCTTTCAGCAGAGTCTTGTAACCTGAGACAGAACAGAAACAATCAGTGTGCGGCGTTCCCACCCGCCAGAGAACAGCTCTTTGTCCTGAACGTCCCGCCTCACCTTTCACCTCAGAGTGGAGGTNCCCGCCAGAGAACAGCTCTTTGTCCTGAACGTCCCGCCTCACCTTTCACCTCAGAGTGGAGGTTTCAGGACTGAAAGCGTCCCCGCAGACTCGGTGTCCATTACACATTAATCTGCCTCCCTAAAACCACGTCTGTCTGTGGATTTATCTCCAATCAGATTGTTTTCCTGAAATCAGCTGAGAAATCTGCTCAACAACGTCTCTCCATCTTTGTGGAGACGATGAAAGCTGAGAGCAGGAAGTTCAGGTGGAGTCATGTGACTGACTCACACTAACATAAAAGGCTGATGAGACACTTGGAAACTGATAAGAACTTTATCTTCAAACAAAGCTAAATCATTTTATGTTTAAAATGATACTAACTATTATTTAATATACAGCATAAAGATTTTATTGGGTTTGTTTGGTATTTATTTAGTTGATGTTCTGGTTCAGGAATCTGAGAATGAACAAAGATCTCTACATGAGAACTGAGAACATAACTTTGGATTCTAGAAAGTTTTTACTCAATTTCCTGATGGAGTAAATGCTGTGTAATATAAACAGTAAATATGTAGATAAATTACAAACCATTCTAGAAAAAAAGTCTACAGACTAGAATCTAGAAAATCCTCAATTCTTGGAAAGAAAAATTAACTAATTGAAAAAAAAAGAATAAGGGAAACATTTTCTTGAAAGGCTATACAAAAGAAGTCAAGTAAAAAAAAAAAAAATTCTGGATTTTCTGAATTCCCTGTTTTTTTTAAGACTTTCTGTTGCTTTCTAGAATTTTCTAGAACCAATCAAGCATCAAGTAGAAAATCAAGAATTTGCTAGAATTAATAATTTATTTCAGATTTTTTTTTTCAATCCAGATTTCCATGTTCTTGTTTTCATTTTGGGTCTATTTTGAAACCTTTGCAATGCTTCTACTCTCCCTTACTGCAACACTGCTGTGCACACTGAGAGAAAACAGCTTGTTTTAGGTATAGTCTCTTTAAACTGGCCGTGGAGGTCACTTTTGAGGGTCGCTCGCCTGGTCACACACTGCGCAATTTTTGAAGCAACACGGAAGCATTGTGTGATGTAAATGTGCCTTCATTGATGATCGGCCAAGCAAAGTAGGTGCGGAGGAAAGGAGAAAGACAGAGGGACAGAAAGAACAAACAATGGCAAACAACCTTTTGTCTTGCAGCCAGTGAAAGTAACAGCAATTCTGCCTCTTCATTAACCAACATCAAATCTCTTTTCACTGCCTCTATGTTTTGTTGTGGGAAATGAAGCAGAAACTACTTCTGTTTCTGCTGGATTTGTTTTCATGTTTGGGGGTGGTTAAGAGCAGCTTTGTCCTACAGTGCCCTGAAAATCCTGGATTTGAAATGTGCGGTGTCATGAAAGCAAGAACCATGAATGCCAGGACACGTGGATGGTCCGTTTTGGAGGCGTCCACATCCGCATCACATCCATGATAAGCACAGAGCAGCCTTAAGGTCACCCTCAACAGCCCTTACTGCAGCATTGCTGGATTGACGTCTGCACCTTCATCACCAAACTACCAAGAGAAGAGGTGTGGAGCAAAGGAGGAGAAAGGAAGAGAGGGACAGCAAAACAAACAATGGCAAACAACTTTGAGGAGTGACTGGTAGAGGAGGTGAGGAAGTACCAGCACCTACGATTCCTCCATGAGGGATTTTCAAGACAAATGGCCGCCACTTCCTGGCAGGAGATAGTCCGTTTTGAGGAACATTCCTGTCACATGAAGTGGAAAAAAATCTACACAACCAATATGTGAAGGTGAAAAAGAAGAATATACTAAGGAGTGGGCGGGGCTAAAAGCCTCCCATACTACGGGGTCGTCTTGTCCTAAAAGCACAAGAACCATGAATGCCAGGACACGTGGACAGCTCCTAAACAGACAAACATTCTGCCCTGGCATTCTTGTATCCATGCTACGCTGCACCAGGCCTCTGTTCAAATTAAAATTAAATTAATCTGAAAACAGAGAGGAGAGAAAATCAGACCTGGAACATGAAATGGTCATCTCAGTTCAGTCTGTATGAAGTGATACATGATGGTTCAGTCACACAGCATGTTTGGTTTGTGGTGGGAGGATTAATCCGTGTTTAATCAAGTGTGAGAGTTTCTAATCCTCACCAGATCAGATTTCTGCTTCAACAACACACAAGCTTCTAAAGACGCTAAAACATCCTTATTACATATTATGTTTAACAAAGAGCAACACACATCCTCCGCACACACACTCACAGACACACACACACACACACACACAGTTCTACTAACAGTGTAAAGTACACAGAGAACAAAATACTGTTATAGTAAAAACACATACTGTACTTTAAAAACTCCCGAAGAACTCAGAAAACTCCTGAAGGACTTATAACTCTTCAATGACCCTGTTTTTTGGGTGATAGTTACAGGTCAAACTCAGGAGAAACCCTGGTTCAAAATAATCACAGTTTTAATAATTATTTTGAATCATTAATGATTGATTAATTCAAATCATTAGTTATCAATAAAGACTGTAATTATTAGTTTCCATCAGTAGTTGGCGCTTTTTGAGCAAATTGCTTCTAATCTGAGCATCAGATATTTACAGCAACAGAACAGCAGAAGAGATTACAGCCTGTTAAGCACAGACACACACACACACACACACACACACAGTAGGATGTTACTTAACTCAGTTTAGGTCAAAATTAAATAGATTTGTAGAAACATGGCTCTGTGGCAGATCAGGATCTGGATCAACATCTTCTTTAACACTGCTAATAAGACAATTGTTCACATTTTGTTCTATTTCTGGAAAATTAAGACACAAAACTTAATAAAAAAAAAAACTCCAGCCATGTGTGTCCATTGGCAGACTATCAACAGGTGCAGTTTAGTCCAGATCCCAGTATTGTGGGAAAAGTATTACTTGTTAACTAGAAATGGTTGAAACTGTGTTAATATCACTGCATAAATGGAAAAGTACAGTCTCGTGCTGCTCTGTGAGAAACTAAGACAGAGGAGGTTCACAAGCATATTGTGAACAAGTAGAAGCATTTTGCAGAATATGTCCGGACATTTAGTTTTGCCCATAAAATAAGCCATTCTCAGCTTTGGCTAATGGTTACAGATGTGAGTCACATGCCAAAAGGCAGCTTCAGAGTTTAGATGGGGATGAGCTTTCTCATTGTTGTGTATGTGAGAACCAGTGTTGAAGGTGGTAAGACTCTCTCATGATGTTTATTTCTGTAACTATCAGAGCAGCAGCATCTCTTTGTCAGAGATTCTCTCCATGTACATGTAAGAATAAAGAAGAGCTCATTGACACTTAGTACTGTGTGCAGGTAAATTCTTCTGAAGCCTAGCAAACTTTAGGGAGAATTTCCCCAAATCCAGATCCAGATAATCCAGATCCAGATATTGATCCAGATCTTACATCAGATCCAGATATTGATTCAGATCCAGATATAGATCCAGATCCAAATATTAAAACCAGATCCTGATAGTGATCCAGAACCAGATATGATCCTGATTCTAATATCGATCCAGATCCTGATAGTGATCCAGATCTTGCATCAGATACAGATATAGGAAAAGAGAAGAAAAAGAAAAGGTAAAATATCACATTAATTAAAGGGACCCTGATAAACTGAGATGCCACTCGCTCTAGTTTCCATAATCTTCATGATAGCTGAAGCACAGTGAGAACGGTAAGAACGCAAACAAGGAACTCACTGAAGGAACCACATCCTCTGATGTCTGGGTCACTCCTGATTTAGTGCAGAACTTAAGATCCTAAAGCTGATTTTGATTTGATTTGTAATCGTTCATGGAAACTGGTTGAGTTTTGTGGAACAGAAAGAGAAGCTTCACTCTTTGGCTGCACAGCTAGAATGTCTCATTGGATCAAATACTGTTCATTTTGGGGTTTTTTTCAAGGATTTTTGACAATAAAAAGATTTTAAAAATAACATTTCTCTGAAGCAAAATGTGAAAAATAACGACAAATTCACATAAAAAATCCCAGAAACCAAACTGACGTCTGATTTCATCAAAATAAACAAACTATTCAGACAGAGTATGGCTGTATTTTACCACCAGAGGGTGCTATTTCCAAACAGATTCCAGCAGTGTTGGAGTGCTGCTGGTTTTGAATTATGTACTTTTAATCTCAATGTCCCAGGTTTGATTCTAGCTGGGACAGTTGTTGCTGCTGTTTGATAGACTCAAATGCAGGACTGATGATCACTTGCTCATGTCTAAGATAATGTCAGTACCTTTCTTCCTCCACCAGGGGGCCTCTCTGACTGAGTATGACACGTCTTTGAACTTGATGTTGACTGCCGGTCTCCGAGGTAACGAGGTGAACTTTTGTGCCTCTGTAACATTGTTGTCCACCTTTTTCATGCATCCATGCAGAAGCGGCGTCTGCTGGGTGCCGGCAGGATGTTTCTTAACCACCTCATCCATACAAACACACACCGTCCGGGGGTCCAGCATCAGGTCCGGGGGCCCGTTGGTGTTCTACAATGAGTTTAGAAGAGCAGAGTGAAGACATTCACCATTGCATCAAGACTAGTATGTGAAAAACACGTATAATAATTTTATTTACACCAATACATTTTAACAACTAACCTAAATAATTTTAGTAGCAATGCTAACAGTCCGTATTTAGTCTAGCACCACCAGGAGGCTGTAATGTTCATTACACCCTGTTCATGCTGTCAGATTAAGCTGAGTGGCAGGTTCTATTGCTGCTCCATATAGGACTTTAATCTGATCCACTGTGATCCTGCAGCAGGTCACTATCGGTCAGATTAGTCACCCAGCACTAAAACCAGCACAGAGCAGGATCTAACTACACCAACCACAACCACAACCCCACCTACCACAACAAGCACAACACCACCTGCCACAAGAAAACACCTCAAACCACCTGGGTTACTCAGTTTAGTTTCACACAGAAAAAAATACTTTAAAATGTCAGGTAGAAGAAGGGAAATCAAAACAGGAAGAAGTGTATCTAAAAAACATGGAACAACAACAAAGCTGGCATGCGTTCTTCACCACATACATACAGTATATCCAAACAAATCAAACTCAGGCGGGGGAAATGATACAGGAACAAAACAAAAATGTCCTCAGATTTACTCAGACTCCACAGAACATTCCCAAAGTCAGAAAAAAAAACCTCTTCAAGGACCCTAAAAACTTTCTCAAAGATCAGTAGAACCTCTTCAAGGAACAAAAAGTCTCCTCAAAAACCATTTGACCTTCATGAAAGGCCCCTAGAACCTTGTGAAGGGCCCATAGGACCTCAGTGAAGACCCTTTGATTCTCTTCAAGATCCATAAAACTTCCAGTGTCTGGAGAATCTCCTGAGAGATCACTAGATCCTTTTGGAGGACTCACCAGCTATCATCAAAAAACAGTGTCTGTAGGTTAAATGTTTCTCTGTCTTTATCTGACTGTATACAAAGGACCAGACCTGTACTTCAGTACATGCACTTAGTTACAAAGACAGAAAGGGCTTATGTTCCAAATCAGTGACCAAGACCATGGTGAAAATACAATGGGTGTGTTCACATGAATCCAAATGAACCAGACTCAGGGGGGAACTGCTCTAGGAACCAAAACTTGCTCAAAGATCACTGGAAACTCTTCAAGGACCATCAAAATCTCCTCAAAACCCAGCTGAATCTTGTCAAGATTACATAGACTCTTAAATATCACTCAAATATCCATATCAGCCTCAAAAATCCATTATCAGTTAAACTCCAGTCCATAACACATCTGAGACATTTTATGTCCTTTTTTACTGTATTTTTTATTTGTTCATTTATTTATTGTAAATGTTCTTAAACAACAAAGAATTTTAAAATATAGTTATTTGTATTGGGAATGTGACATTTTGTTGAGTTTTTAAGATCACTAAAAAAAATATTAATGACACCTCATAACTTCCTGCTGCCTTCCCCATATTTTCTCAACTTGCTGCAGAACAAACGTCTCCAGTCTGAGTCCTGTGTCCCTAATCTGTTTCCAGTCTGTCTCCAGGCTTTTTCCTGTCTCCAGGCTTTCTGTAGTCTCTATTCTGTGTTCAGTCTGTATCCTCTGTCAAGTCTAAATTAAGTCTTTCTCCAGTCTCTGTCCTGTGTTTCCAGTGTTTCTCTAGTGTGTGTCCAGTACTCACCATGATGATGGAGTTGGTGACGGTAGGGTTATGGACGGACAAGGCAGCCATGAGACAGGCCATGGCCAAGAGACAAGAACACTGACAGTCTCTCTCTCTGTCACACACACATTCACACATATGCACACATAAACACACACATAAACACACACAGATTGTGAGAGCTCTGCCTGTCTGTAGCCCCGTCCCTCTGCCTGCTGGCTCCGCCTCTGTCCTGATAAACACAAACACTTTCTAACAACAAATAAAAAAGCTTCAGTCCTACAGAACAGTTAAAATAAAATCAAAGCACAATAAACTGAAAGAGTCTTTTAAAAAAATCTGATTTTGTTTTTCTAATAAAAAAAATGAAAATCTGTCCATTACAAGTGTGAAAGTCGATAAAAATAAAATTGAAGCATAAACTCAAATTATTCTTATATATACATATATATATGTGGATAAATATAACAGTGAATTGAAACTAACATAAAAAATAATCAAAAAATAAACCAGTATAAAAATGAAAACACAAAATGAAAAACATAATAAAGGTTAAAATGTCTTAAAACTTTGGTTCGCATGGTGAGTTCAGATCATCACCTTTACCTGCCGCAATCACTTCTGGTCTACAGCGCCATCTGCAGGACCACCTTTGGAACTGCTGCATAAAGGAGTCAGGAACGTTGGCATCGCAACCACAAGACTGAAGAATAAAGGAAGTCTGTGTTCATTTATTTAAAGGCACAATCCGTGATCCACGTTAGTTTTTTTTATTTTTAATGTTTATACAAAGTCCAGATTTCCAGAGTAACAGGATCCATCTTTTATTTTCACAAACTTATTATACAGAGAACAAAAAACACTTAAAATAAAAGCTTGTTGGACATTCTATTAACTTCTTTTTGTCTGACATCAACAATTTATCTCCACTTTTATTTCCTTCTCTTTTCTGTGAGCATCATTAGCATTGTTCATTCACTGGTTCATTAAGATTCACTCATAAATCTTAACAATGCTAACCAGCCAACCACATAAAACATGTAAAGATTTAAGGCTCGTTGGTTTCAGTATCGAGTCATTTCCACAGAAAAATGTCCAGATTTTTTTTTTTTTTTTTTAGAAATCACTGGATTAAACTATTTTGCACTTTTCACTAACGAGAACATTTAATGGTGAGAACACTGATAGTTTCATTGACCATCAGTAAAAATAATCAACAGGAAGAAGTTTGTGATATTTTTTATCATCTGAAGTTTTCTATTTTTGAGTTTTTCACCAGTATTTTAATATTAAATAAAACATATCTTAATTCTGAGTTTAAAAAAAAAGGAAACAAAATGAGTTTTAAATATTTTCTAACTGACTGTCAAATCTGACACAAACTTATAATTCAAACAACACTCGACAAAAACTGTTTGTATGTTTGGGTAACGGTCACTGAAATCTGGGCGCCATTTATCAATGCGCACTTTCACATGAAGGTCAGCGCTGAGCCGGCTGGTCCATTATTGTGTATTAGGAGCTGCACACTGCACAGAGACTTTAAGGATTCTTCACTGTGCTCAAGTTCAACCACTTTAACCGTCTGCCAGTGGCCTTTCCAACACACAACAATGAGAGAATAGTTATGTAATGTAAACTGAAGTCAAGTGACAACCATGGAGGAGAATCTCAATCTGCATAGAGAAATTGACTGAGTTGTATAACTTTAAAACAGTACCATGATTTGGACATAAATGGTGAAATGTCAGCAGTCAGAGCGGCCAGATTTGTAAATTGGTATATAATCTACGATCAATTTTGAAATATCAGGTTGTGGAGCTTTTTGATGATGCATGTTGCTACATCGACTCTTCCTTCCATGCGCTGACCAACACGTCGTGCATCGGGATTGTAAGCAGCGAGGAGAGCGATGCTCTCTGCGGCAATACTGCCTCTGATCAGGTGAAAGCTGCCTTACAGAATTAACAGATTAAGCATTTCAGAAAATATTTTTAATTGAAAAGTAACCAACTCAGCTCAGAGTCCGACCGCAGATACGGCTTTAAAAAAAAAAAAAAAAAAAAAAATTACATTATGTCTGAGGGATCATTTAGTTGCCGTTTGGAATAACAAATAGGTTATTATAAAACATGATATAGCTAAAAACTAGCTAAAATAATGGTGTGTATGTATCATTTGGCTAACAATAGAACAGTCTGAGATTACACGCTCAGAGTTTCTCAAGCTTTAATTTTAGAAAAACACTGAAGTGAACTCAGGAATTAATCCTTCAAGGATTTTAATGTATAGGAATGAAATACTACCACGTTCCAAACATGTTTCAGGATGAAAAATAGAGGCGACTCGTTCTGCGTCTGGATTATTTTGTTTTCTTCTCTGTAGCCAGTGTGTCGTGGAGTTTGGAAACACACTTCTCAAACTGGTCCATCACCAACGTACCATTCTCATCGTAGAACACCGACACCGACTTAGTGAACTCTGTTTCCCGAAAACTCTTGGATTTTCCATCTGTGAAGGAAATTCTCAGCAAGTACTGGTCATCGAACCTGCAAACACAAGAGACACACTGAGTGCATTACGAATATCCACCTCAAAGTATCAGGAACACACCAGGAAAATCTGTCAGGAACCATCCTCATCAGGAATAAAACTACAGAATATCCAGAAAACATCTGGAATAACCACAAAATATTCCTGATATAAACAAGATATGCTGTCAATCTACATATAATCAAGACAACAGTATGTATATTTTCATAGTCTTTTTCTGGAAATTCAATTAATAAAGCATTTATAAATACCACAAATGTGTTTTTGGATAATCAAATGATTCATTTAGTGAGTCATTCATTCACTGCTATGTGCTCATTACGTGATACCGGCATTAAAGAACTTCAGCTTTTAGCTGCAAAAACTGCAGGAGACCTCATTTCTACATGTCAAAATGAACATGGGATCATTTCTCATATTTTCATGGTGACAGTTGACTTCAGTGTTTTACGTTACTGAAAACCAAACATAAAACACTATTTTAGTTTTCCTGTTTTGTTGGTAAATCCTGCTAACATTTATGCACAATTGTAGAAGGCACAGTTGTTTTAATTTCTCGATAAAAGCCATCTTCTCCTGGGACTAGATTCCCTGGCAGACACACACATTTTCTTCTGCTTACCACTGTTTTCAAGGCAACATTTGTTGTTTAAGGGCCTTAAACATTTGTAATACAACAAATGTGGCATTGAAAACAGCCAACTGCTATGTTTGTTGTTTACAGAAAAACAACAAAGGCTTGGATCAGTTTTTGCCAAAAAACGAAGGGTAAACTGTTTAATTTGTCATTTTTGGGCCTGGTACCGTTTGAGGGAGGAGGAGAGCTGCCAGATGTGGTCCGGGTCCATGCCGGCCGGATCCTTCTGCATGGCCATCAGAAAGATGTTCTTCTCTTTATAGGAGGTGTACAGAGTCAGGATTCCCATCATGATGAAATATGTGCTGAGAGTTCAGGAAGAAAAACTCATCAAAACCAACAATACATCACATACACAGATCCGCTGATGTCACACTGAGCCAAATTTTCATTAATATGTATCTGTGACAACTCATATTCAAATACCATGCAGTTTACTTTTTCACCACCAGATGTGTTAAAGCATTCTCCATTAGAACATCCTCTGAGACATTTTAAAGCCTGGTGCATGCTTAGCAGGGACATGATACTCCAAAGCGGACCCATCCCCGCGTCCTGACATTCATGTTTCTCTTTCTCAAAAAAGTCTTCTAAAAAAATCTAGAAAATGGATGATTCAAGAATATTTGGGCAAACAAAAAAAGTAAAACTGATTCTGTTAACAATCAGATTTACTTTTTGATTTGAGTCCATCAGTCCTATTTGAAAGTAACTAGGACTGATGGTGATGAAAGTAAAAGTGCTTTAGTCTGAAGAAAACTGATAAAGAAGTTAAGATAAATGAATAAGTGAAGCTGGTCAACTAGATCAAACTGTCCTGAAAGATATGAGATGACGCAGCAGGCCAGGACCGGTCTGGACTCAGGGAAAGGATGCAGGTAGTCCCAGACCAAGGCCAACATGGCAAACAGGCAGGACACTGTGCAGATCAACAGACGACCGTCCACCAGCTGGAAGTTCTCCACGTACCCATACTTCTCCAAAATCACCTGCAGGGGGAAGGGCTCAGTGTGAGCTAAGTTTGACACACACACATCCTGTGTGTTTTTATTTTACAACCTTTTCACTTTAGTAAGACGTTGGCAGGAAGACAGAAAGTGCCCTTTGAGATGTTAAAGTTAGCAACAAACTCCTAACCGCTCGATAAATACTATTGTTATAAGAAGCAGAGACAGCATGTCAATCAAGGTAAATAATACACTAAACAATACATCATCAGGGTAAACAATGCAGCAAACAATATGTCATCAAAGTCAACAACGCAGTAAACAATACATTATCAGGGTTAAAAAAAATACAAGAAACAAAACGTGATCAAGGTAAATTCAAATATTTTTTAAAAAGCTGAAGTTTAACCTTTTTTGCTGCATCATCCAGAGAGTTTTTCACGGCGGCTCCGTCCCATTTATCAATTTTCACTGGCTTCTCATCGATCCTCCACTGGAACACACACACATATATGTGTATATAGTAATTTTGGACAATAATATATGATATCATAGTATTTAAATATTTATTTTTTCTTTATATAAAACTATATTTCATGATAGAACAAACAATTGAGGACACAGAGCTCAGGGACAAAAACAGCTACGGGAAGGATCAAAACATGAGGACACATGTCTGACATAAAAGGAGCTGACTGTCTCATCCACAAACACATGCTGAGGTGTACATGTGAGCTTTAAATGGCCAATCAGTAACGTTGCTGAAGTTAGCAGCTGCTCCTTACAACATGCAGGGAATTCTGATGTGTGTGACAATTGAAACTCAGTTTAAAGGTAGAAATGGTTTGGACAGATCCAGATCCAGGAGCAGATCTGTATCGGTTTTACACAGAACTAAACTGGATCACTTTCTGTGCTGTGCAGAATGAAGAAATTATTTAAAGAAACACGTTGTTGGTGGTAGAGTAGAAGCAGCAGAGTGACACGTTTGATAACGTCTGGATTATTGTAACATATATACACATTTTTACACCGTCAAACTCTGCTGAAGATTTCTGTTAATAAACTCTCAACATTTTAAACACGAAATCTAATGTGATTGATTTTTATTCATTTAAGCTGCTGTGTTAACTATATTAACAGGAAACTGAATAAACTCTGCAGTCGGGAAGGTTTTCCCGCTGATCATTCACATATATCAAATGCAATACTGATAAAAACGCGTTTCACAGCTTCACCTTCATCTTTTTTATTTTGTTAAAACGCGTTTCACTGACTGAGCTCAGCTAGCAGGCTAATGCACGTTAGCCAGTTATCTTTAGCAGGCTAACAGGAAGCAGCGTTCCGCAGATTAATTACGTTCCTTCGTTCAGTTCTGCACAGATGAAACAAAGTATCTGCGTATTTGCAATATGTATGAGTGGAAAGAAAGTTTAAATTTTAATTCTTACTTTCTCCAGCAGTCCGTTTTTTCCGTTTTTTGCAGCTCCTGCCATCTTCCTTTCCGCTGCTTTACGCTGCCTGTGACCTGGAGCGACGTGATTGGCTCATGACGAAATGCCAGCCACCAATCAAATCAAACGACAGAGAAGCGAATACATGTGACGTAAAGACGTGCGCGAATAGAATTCGTCTTAAAAGTACAGCTAGATTCTGACTCCCTGTATACTAGACTAGACTAGACTAGAATAGAGGAGAAAATAGAATAAAACAGAAAAAATTGAATAAATAAATATCATCTTGTGTCCATGTAGGTCCTATTATCTCTGCGAAGATTCTGTTTGGGCCTGCGTTGATTTTATTTTTGAAGGATTAAAATTAGAAAATTAAAAAAAAAAAAAATNTAAAAAAAAAAAAAATGGAAGTAGACCACCAGCTCTGTGCAATTCAGCCACAACATGGAAAAGGGCTGTGAGTTAGGATGGGTCAAATGGAGGAAGAATTTCCATACAGAATCCTGAGATAACGATGGGAGAGATTTATATTATTAAAAAACAACAACAACAAAAAACCTCACCAGTGTCAGATCTGTAACTGAGCTGAAGGCAAAGAGTCTATATGTCAAAACTACTGGAGCAGTGAGATGACCTGTCCTCACTTTTGATCAACAAAAGAAAAAGCAAAAACTGTTTGTGTCTTTATAAAACTTTGAAAGTTTGACATTGAATGCATCATTCAATAACATAAGATTTATTCCCTGTCAAAGCCACATTGATTAATTTCTTTATTTTTTATACAAAGACTGTTAGAAAATCAGTAATACAAACAGAAACATAAAAACATGACATGTTCAAAGGTGTATTTACATCACTAAAGAAAGATGGAAAGTTAAACACATCAGCACACATAAAGAGCTCAGAGCTCAAAGCTGATGCTGCCTTCCAGGGGCATGGGAAATGTGAAAATTAAATTTTGAGTAAATTAAAGTTCAACTTTGGAACACATTGTGAATTTTTAACTTGTCTAGATGTTTAACGTCTATAGTCCAGATGAAAAGTGAGTAGTGTTGAGCTGTATCTGATCACTGATTGGCTGTTCAGCTGTAAATTGACAGGTGTCACTGTAAATGTACAAACTATTTATTAAAGTCCACTGAGCCTTAAATACATGTTTAGCATGCTAGCCAAAGCTGACCACTGAACTTGAGTAAACTTAAATTTTGGATAAGTGTAAATTGTGACCTGCTGGTGGTTTTTTATGAAAGTTGGTTGTTATCACGATTCATCTTCATGAAAGTCTAAACTGAACTTCAAGCTGTCCAGCAGATTCACTCTGGAACAATCTGCTGGACAAGATAACATCATGATGTGAAGGCTAATAATTTAAGGTGTAATTCTTAAACTGTCCATTAGGCTGCTGGTCAGGTTTTCCTATGCAAACTGCAAGGAAATTCTGAATGGCTGCAAATTAGAGCTGTGACAGCTGTAACAACCAATCAGAAACTGGTCTCATTCATATGTGGTTTGGGGTTGGTGGGTGGGGCTAGGGCTAGGGCGGGGCTGTCCGGACTCTCAGGAGAAGCTGAGGTGTCAGGGGAGGAAGAACCATCGCCACAGCGAGGTGAGACAGGCATCTGCGACTGGGTCGGGCTAACAGCTAATGTCGTGGAGGCGGAGCTTTTGGGGGAGGTGGGTGTTGCTTTATGGTTTGTTGAAGATGCAGATGATGGCGATGATGTTGATGACAAAGTTGAAGGTGTTCCAGGAGGAAAACGTCCACTGGGAGACACAGAGAACGTTGTGGGAGTTCTGAGACCAAACCGTGCCTCTAATTCACTGCACACCGCTAAGCTCCGCCTCATACCCTCTGATCCTGCTGTGATCCCTAAGCCCGATCCTGCTGCTGCCTCTGAACCCTTCGCAAGCTCCTGGCAGCGCTCCACGAAACCTCCCCTGCGGACTGATCCCATCCCCTCTCTGTCCAGGTTTCTGACGGGCCGCGGGCTACCAGTGAGGATGAGGCCAGCACTGGGACCAGGACCGGGGTTAGAACTGTGGCTGTAGGCAGCAGTTGGGATGAAAGGAGGCTGCGGTCCAGCTCCAGACCCAGCTGCAAGGCTCAGATCCCGGACAGGTTTGGTGAGAAGCACAGGGGGCGCCACCTGACGGGGGAGGCTACCATACAGAGAAGCAGACGACCCTGAACCTCCAGCTCCTCTTCCTCCTCCTGCACTGCACAGACGCTCCATCCTGGAGTAGTCACTCAGCTGAGATTGGAGGCTGGAAGACAGGAAGCAACACGCTTTAACAAAAACCATGTCAACAAAAGGTAAAAACGGGAAGAGTCCTTTTATTTCAGTTTGATGAAAGATGGTGAATGAATAAATGCTATGATAGCATCACTGTGTGTGTGTGTGTGTGTGTGTGTGTACCTGCAGGTAGAGGCTCTGGGTGTGGTGTCAGGTGTTCTGGTCAGAGCTAGGTCACACTGGTCTAACAGCTCCAGAAGCTCCTCTTCTGTGGGCCCACCCAGTGCTGCAAGACAACCAATCAGAGCCCACATCATTAAACTTACACGTTTAGCAGAGAAAGTATCCTGAAAGCTCTGTTTTCACATCACGCATTAAAATATTATCATTTACTTTCATTTATATCAGGACAGACCAATGACAGAACATAATGAAGTCAATGACAGGGTGATAACCAATCAGAGCCTCTGCTGGTCCTGCCAATGAGGAATAAAGTTATATATATAAGCGTCTGACCTCTGATGTCGACCTTGCCAGCGATCTCCATGGCGGTGGTCAGGTCCCACATCTGGATGCTGCCGTTGCTGTGGCCACTAAAGAGGTAACGCCGTGGCCGCGAGCCGATACGACTCGAGCCCTCACACTCATGGACCATGAAGGCTGTGATGGAGGTACCATCCACCGAACGAACCTCACACACCCTGACATACACACATGCACACACACACACACACACAGTGTAAAAACAGTACAAGCCTGAAGTGAAGAAACACACAATGTCTTTCTGAACACACGCACATATGCACGCGCGCACACACACACACACACACACACACACACACACACACACACACATACCTCTTCCCGTTGGAGGACAGTCTGACGTAGAGTTTATCGGTGTCCGGTACAACTCTCTGGATAAACACCTGCTGGTCGTCTCTCTCTCCGTACGGACCTGAGACGATGAAAACACATGACGTGACCTCTGACCTCTAAAACCACAACCAGAAATTGATCCTCCAGCTAGAATCTCTCTCCTGAGGGTCAAACGCTGGTGCCTGTAGCTGCTAATGTTTGTATTTTCCTCATTGATGGAAGCAGTTTGGAGACAGTTTAGATGTTTTTTTAATATATATATTTTATATTTATTCATATTTTTATTTTTAATCTAACTGCTGTTCCAATATTTATATTATTATCTATTTTTATTTAGCCATTTTAATTTTGCACTTTTGGTCCTGGAGGAACGTACATATATTTTCTACATATATGAAGAATGTATCTAGATCGCATTGTTGTGAATATCAATAAAATTCTTTAAATCTTTGAATCTTGAATCTTTTGTGGCTATTTGTATTTATTTCTCATGTAAATTCATTAACATGTCCATTTCTCACACATTCACCATTAAAGATGACAGACAATCGAATTAGGAAAGTGCTTGTGTGTGTGTGTGTGTTACCAATCTCTGTGCCGGCACTGCAGCCTCCGTGTCCGTCCACATCATCCAGGCTGAGGATCTTGAAGGAAGTGAGAGGTGTGGACCCTGGCTGAGTGGAGATCATCCCTCTGAAGCGAGTCACCGTCCACGTGCGCACGTGGTTGTTGTCTGCACACACTGACACACACACACACACACACACACACATCACACTTAGAGCATATTCAGACTTTTAGTCCATGTTCTATGCTGGGAAAATAAAATAACATGGAACAAAGATGGAATTGGGATATTTTTCAAGGATTAGTCATCATTTGGTACCCTAGACAAGGCCTTAGTCAGACAGGTACCTGAACAAGGTGTTTGTCAGATAGGTATTAGTCAGATAATACCTGAGACGAGGCGTTAGTCAGACAGGTACTGTACCCGAGACGAGGCATTAGACAGGTACCTGAGATGAGGTGTTTTTCAGACAGCATGATCTTGGTGACAGGGCTGCGGTGAACAGAGAAGGTTTGGAAGAGCTGTGGTCCTGAACTGACGGTCTCTGGGTGTTGAATGATGACCCTAACCGTCCCAGAACTGGTCCCATACGCAATCTCAATCCAGTTCCCACTGTCACCTGGCACAACAACATAAATAAATAATGCACAGCACTCTGATGCTGTGAAGTTTTTACTTCAATATTCTGAATCTGGACCTGCATTAAAATCTGCATAGCAATAGAAGATCATTCTGATTTACTGATGATGTCCATGATTTTTGAAGAATATCTCATTCCTGTCTGAGAATATCACGGCTTTGTATCAGGATGACATAAAAGTTACATTGAGCGACACTCAGGAGCAATGAGGTATGAATATTTACATTTATCAAGCTGCTGTAGCGCCACCTACAGGCCAAACATCATATCTTACAGAATTGAAATGTGCACTTGGATTTATGTTTTACTTTGTTTACATGCCGATGTACTTGACTTTATATTAGTACTGAGTAGAAGTAGCAACAGTACTTGTTTTGGGAGTGAGGTACACGCTGAGTGCAGTAATGGCATCCTCTGTGGGGTCTCTGTACAGCTCTGTCACCAGCAGGTCATTGTCCTTCATCCTCAGAGGAAACTTCTGGACATCTGCAATGCGACAAAGTCATTCATGTCCATACAACATGTATGCAGCACAGACAAACGTATAACTCTGTACATGTATGTGGCATGGACACGGCATGGACGGTTTTGCTGACAATTTAACATTAATAATAGGGCTCAATGTTTAAAGGTTTTATTTCCAGAAAGAATCTGATCATGTACCTGTGTTTAGTTTGAATATTGAACAGGACATCTGAGAATATGTTGTTTGGGACTGAAGTGAATCACTGTGAAATTTAATGAGTCTTTCTTCATGATGAGGCAGTTTTTGTAAGTAAAAAAATAAACAAGTTAAAACCCAAATGTTTCTATTTAAAATCTGCAAGTCTCATGTAAAGGTTGTACCAATGTAGTAGATGGATCCGTTGTTGCAGCCGAGGATGAGGAGGGAGCCAGCAGTGTCGTAGCTGCTGATAGGAACCACATCCTGGTTCTACAGAGAAACACACAGTCAGTTTACATGCAAATGATGATCTGATTATTTTGTCTGGACTCTGATTAAGACAAAAATGTAAAATGTAAACATGGACAGAATTAATAGTATTCCGTGGTTCACCAAACACATGAGGTGTTGTGAAATCAGAGTATGAAGAGAGTCGCCAGATAAGGAAACACATGTGGAGGCGTCTTACTCCGATTATAAAATTTACATGCCTGAATAAATCGATTTTAAAATCACATAATCTACATCTCTGACTCTGATTTATGCTGATTTCACAATAATTATGGTTGAAGACATTTAAATTGATTTCCTTCATCCTTCATATGGTGTTTCCTTCACAATAAAATTATTTTATTATTTTAGGTTCTTTTTCATGATATCTTCAATTTTTTTCCAAATTTTTTTTATATTTGAGGACAATTTCTCAGAATATGTGTGAGTTTTATTTTTGCTTAATACAGAAAAACGAATTTGAGGAATTTTTTCCAATAATAAGTTGTTTGTTTATGTTATATGTTTCTATAAAAAACTCATATCAGCAGGATGTGTCAGAATTTTAAAAATCGAATCAGACTCAAAAATCTGGTCAGGCTGTAATTTAACACAAACATCACTCAGATGAAAGCTGTTTTGACTAAATCCATGTTGGTGAGACATTCTGTGTTTTGATCATTTTAGCTTTTCCTACCTGCCAGTGTTTGGTGACGGCGTTCCACACGCCAACCTTCCCAGTGTGGCTGGTGGCGATCAGCTGGTTACCCACGAAGAAGAGCGCCTCAACTGGCACGTTCAGACTGAACACGCCTATAGGAAACAGGAAGAATCAGCTGACACGGATTTTAAAAGAACCAGTGGTATTTGTCTTTTCTCATCCAAACCTGGAGATTATAAAATAAACTTCAAAATTTTATGCTATAGAAACTCTTACCGATCTCGTTTCCATTTCCATCAGGGCAGATGGCCCAGAGGATGATCTCTGTCGCTGAGGCAACAGCCACCATCTTGTCATTGTCTCCCAGTGACCCGCCCATTACTTTTGCATTAAGGGCAACCCGGTCAATCATCCAATCAAGACGAGGGGAGGTGAAGACCTGCTGCCATCCTGTCGATTCTTTAACCCTGCAGAGAGAGAGAGAGAGAGAGAGAGAGAGAGAGAGAGAGAGAGAGAAAATCACCCAATCAGAATTATTCTCTCTCATTATGTGGATTAAATGCACATTGGCATAAACATTTTATTATATGATTAAAATTTAGAAAATTGTTCAGCCTTGGTGTGATTTAGGTGAACTGATACTTTAAAATATAAACTGACAATCAGATAGAATATTTAATAAACCAATCGCCGCTGAGTGGATGAGTGAAACAATATGAATACACCTGAAAGCATTTTTATACATTTATTGACTCTACTGCTGTACAATAGAATCATATAAATAAGCATCTACTGATCATTCTGTACCTGTAACAGACCACAAACTGAGCGTAAGCCACAGTGATCCAGTTATGATGCCCACAGATGATCCGAACCATACCAGGATCTGATAACTGGCCTGCACACGCACACGCACACACACACACACACACACACACACACACAAGCATTTATATATTATATNCACGCACACACACACACACACACACACACACACACACAAGCATTTATATATTATATGACCTTGCAGTGACCACGATCTCTGCAAACTGTTAAAGGACCATACAAGTGATTTTTGCACGTTGCATTACTGCCAGCCATTTTCAAAAATGCAAACAAATGTTATAATTGTTTTTCCTATTATAATTGTTTTTCCTACCTTCCAACTGCCATTGGTTTCAGTTTATTCCAGTAGACTATAAAAATAAACTTGGAGAGACTTGAAATGTGCTTCAGATAAATAATCCATCACAGACAACCAAAGTCGTGATTATTTCTTGGTCAAGTTAACTTAGTTTAACTGGTCCAACATGGAGCTTCTCAGAAGGAAATGTATGCCTCCACTTGGAAATATAGTCTCAGGAGAATACAGCTTTTAAAGAGAAATTAAAAACAACTGTACCTTCTACAATCGGACGTACATGTTAGCAAGTGAGACATTGAATCCTAACGTGGGTGTATCACCTGAACATTTGATTTTAAAATATTTGGGGAGTTGGCAAAATAACACATAAACTAAAATACGGTTTTATATTTTGGAAAATGCTTGGCAGTAACGTAACGCGTAAGCAGGTAGCATTTATTGGGCTCAAACATGCTAATTCACCATTATGGACCCTTTTAGGGAAAACTTGTATCATAGCATTTAATCACCCCCAGAAATCCTCTCCTCAGTACTGGCTCTGCCAAGTATCCCAGAATTCCCCAGGTTTGGGGGCATGGTGTTGCTGCGTCTGACCGGTGCTCTCTCAGCAGGAACAACTCGACCGGCCATGAATTGAGAGCCCGCCACACTGTGACGGTTACGACGCTTTGCTGGGTACACTGTAAATGTATAGACAGGAAGTTGGCATGCAGACAGGAAGTCAGCAGGCAGACAGGACATTAGGGATGAGGTTAATAATTACGTGAAGTACAAGAAGCAAGAAGGAATTCATTGACAGATGATGCTCTTCCATGTGTTTGGTTAGCAGGGTGGAGTACCTGATGGAGGTATATTTGAATGGCATACCTGGTGGAGGTGTGTTTAGGTGGTGTACCTGGTGGAAGTATTTGAGTGGTGTACCTGGTGGAGGTGTGTTTAGGTGGTGTACCTGGTGGAGGAAGGTATCCATTGAACAGAACGTTTCCACAGGACGATCGGTCCAACTCGTCACAAAGCTGCAGCTTTCGCACTGAAGGACAAAACATGATGACATCATCACTGTGATGTTAATTCACCAGTATGGTCCTTTATAAGGTCTGTTGAGAATAACTTTGATCAGGACACTAAAGTCATGTGATAAAGAAGAACAGTTCAGGTCCTGGTAAGTGTGTGTGTGTGTGTGTGTTGTGTGTGTCTGTGTGTGTCTCACCCAGTGGTGTGATGCCGTAGAATTCAGCCTCGTGCATGAGCATGTGCACGTTGATGGAGCGTGGGTGCAGCTCTTTGGTCCGTAGGAAGTTGAGGATGGGAGCAAACAGAGAGGGATCCCTGTCGATGAAGATCTATGGAGGGAGAGGAGAGACACAAAGACACACACACAATGCATAACTTTAATGTATGTTTTATTTTATCTTATTGTTACACTTTTAAGCTACACATTTATTTTGTATCTCTTAACATGTTATTTTTTTACAAATTGCATCTGACATGGATTGCTGTCATTCAAATTTTGTCGTACTTTCACAATAACAATAAATACAGTTTTGAATTTCGCTCTTGTTCTCTCACGCACACACAAACACACACACGCACAGGCATACAGGCAAGAATAATGAGCTTATGTCATGTTCACTTGGATGTTAATTAAACAAAGAATGTTAATTAATTAAAGTTGTGTACTTACAGCTCCAGTTTCATCTTTCAGAGTTGAAATTCGACCGCTTAAAAGACTGGAGACGACACACACACACACACACACACACAATCATCCAGTATTACATACACAACCAAAGCACAGCATAAATACACTCACATTAAAGTCATGATGAATGATTAGTCTATGGATCGGGTAGTTGCATGTCTGAAAAATAAAAACTGGTTAACCATTTTAGTCATTTATAACTGCTAATATTCTCTGTTTCCAGCTCCTCTTCTTTCTTTTATACACTGTAAATTCTATTTTTTTTTTTTAACTAATATCAATGGGACAAGAGAAGTAATTTGATAATGTCACCTTTATCTCTGGTAATCTGTGATGGACATTTTGATTAAACAGTTCATTTAAAAAACATCTATAGATTAATCAATAATTGAACTAATGATGAGTTGCAGTCACAGATAAGAAAACAGCAAAGGTGAAATAACTCAAAGCTGTGTTTGAATCATTCTCTAAAATCCACATTAACATCTCTGGAGCAGGACACATTGATGTTGCACGTGCACGGAGAGCGTGCAGATAAATAATATAATTTGTGTTGGTACAGTTAGAATCACAATTATTGTTTGGGAATTGACTTAGTTAATGAGGTCAAACTGCTAATATTTTTATGTTCACTGAAATAAATATTATAGTTCAAAAAGCCCAAATTTTACCCACCTGCTGACCTTTGACCTCAGCTCTCTCTCTCTCTCTCTCTCTCTAGTTGTGAATACATAATTCCTACAGACATATTTATAGTTCACAGGATATGAGCCAAATTGTTAAGTCATCATGAATGCCCACATAATAAATCAGTAACAATAATCAGTTCTTTCCTCACTGCTAGTCTAACTTTTGCTCAGGCTTCTAGAGATAAAAAATGCTTTTAAAGATAAAAGCCATTCCTGTTAACATAGAAACGGGACAGAAAACAAAAGCTCAGTAACGGATGTCAAACAATAAATGCTATAAACAGAAAAGTTTCTGCGTTGGCCGGGAATCGAACCCGGGTCAACTGCTTGGAAGGCAGCTATGCTAACCACTATACCACCAACGCTCCTGCACAAACGTAAGCTGAGCCCAGAGAAAAGAAGGAGAGACCGGGAAGGGAGACGTGTTTCTTCGCCTCCTCCACAGCTCCGCCCGCTCTCCCTTTACCTCCTTCTAGTGACCACTTCTGAAAGTGCTGCTGTTCGTCACGTTTATACTGAATTTATTAGCAATTCATATTCTAGTTTAAGTGACTTTTTAAACTGTTGTTTTTTATCATTGACCCAGAGTTCTGAATGAAGTTTGGCGTTGTAAATGGCGTGTTTTCTGTTCCACCAACCTGGAGAAAAAGGAGTCAGGAACCCATGTGAGCGTCTGCCGCGAGGTGCTGAACCTAAAAACAAACACAGCAACCCGTTAGCTCACCAGGTACCCGGCCTGAGAGCGCAACTCTATGCTCGGATGCTCGAAAAATCCCCGTTTCTATAATAACTCTTCCACAACAGTGTATTCCATGAAGTTCCATTATCGGACAACGTACCTCTCGCTATTTTTCCCAAACTCGTTACTAATCACCTGCTGTTACTGTAAAACATGTCATCTTTATTTATCGCTCATTAGTGTAACATATGCGTGCTTTTACAACGCAAGACGGCCTGATTGTGTTTATTTATACCTTAGTTCCATTGACGGATACCTCATAAAGCCTTCTGAGTTTATTCATGTCTGAATGTCTCCAAACTAAAATGTGATTACGCGGAACATGCTAGTCTCTCACGTTAAGTTCGTGTACCGGAAAAGTCTTATAAAATTCTCAGCGACAGCTAAACAAACAGCAAAGTCAGATATTCACTCCAACTGAAATAATAAAGTCGGACAAAGGTTGTCCGATAATGGACGTCTAATCACCAGGACAGTCCAACAGCTAGCTTAGCCGAGGCTAGCCGACACTCCCCAAACATCCTGCGCCGGCTTCCTCACCTCTTCCCTCCGACGTTCAGGTGGATGATGTCCCCGCTCCTCGTCGTGTTAGACATCTTCTCAAGATTCACCCAAACAGTCCACACCTCCAAAAAATAAAAAATAAATAAATAAAAGCACCAACAAAACGCTGGAACTTTAATCCATTTAGTATCAGATTCAGTTTCCGCTGTTGTTTGGAAGTCAACTTCCTGTCCAGACCTCCAGCAGAGCAAGAGGGAATATCTGGTGTGGCGCACTGGACGAGAGAGAGAGAGAGAGAGAGAGAGAGAGAGAGAGAGAGAGATTTTAATTTAAATGTTTTTTTTTATTATTATTATTTTTCAAAAATAACCATACAATCACCTTACAACACAGGCACACCAACAGTAACAACATATAATACATATAATACACACTAAACAATACCCCCCCCACCCCCCCAAAAAAACGTAGNTTTTTTTTTTTTTTTTTTAATATAAAACAGAAATTTATCACATATTTCATGGAATCTCTTACATGAATCCTCTGTGGGGATCTAGTCATTGCAATCAGGGCTTCAAAAGAAGCAGTCTCATTCATTTTATCCACTCTGTATGTTCAGACTTCATTTGAGATTTCCAATAAGAGATTGATTTTAACTTCTTTATTTTCTTTTTTTTTTTTTGAGAAGTTTCTGTTTTTCGTTAATTTGTTACTTAGCAAGATATTTTGATATTCCATGAGCAGCATACTACTGAGCATATTTCAGTGACAGAAAGAGCTGACCTTAATTAATATGAATGAATGAATGAATGAATGAATATATTTTTATTAAGGTGTCATACACACTCATGTGCCCAGCCCACATGGGCTTACAAGACACCATTACACACATGCCGGATACTTCCATATAAATGTATACAAACATATACAATGATACCACAACTCAAAGAAAAATTACAGAAGAACAAACAAAAATTTTCCACATACTATAGTCACTGAACATATAACCCATCCTGCCTTCTCTTCCAGGCTTTTGAAACAAAATTAAAAAAAACAAAACTAAACAGCCACTCCAATTTCTGATAATCTGTCCACCAAAAACTCTCCGGCTCTTTAACAAACATTTTATCAAACATTAACCCTCTCAAATCATCATAGTAAGTACAGTACAAAAGAAAGTGCATCTCATCCTTAACCTCTCCCAACCCACACAAATCACAGTCTATTTTCCTCCTGTATGTATACGTTAATATATGAACAAAGTTATCAGACATTAAAATATCAGTCTGATTATTTAGCAAGTGTAATACAGACCGGCTTGTCACAAAACATCCAAATTCGCAGAGACAGGAGCTTTGAGACAAAATACTTCCACCGCTCACTGCAATCAATAAAATGAGGAAGCTTTGTTTTGAAGGTCTGACCCGGAAGCTTTGCATTTAACACGGATGTGATTGCTGTGTTTCTGTGAAGGAAAGCAGGATTCAGTCAGTGAATCTTTTTTTGTTTTGTGTCTGTGGGGATCTAGTAACGGTACAGACTGACCGAACCACAGAGCCGCCGCTTGTCCGTGTTTCTTTAAACCTGGGTTTGCCGCCATCTTTTCTCTGCTCTTGCGGAGCTAGCTGTTAGCTGTTAGCCGTTAGCTTGTGTCATGGCGGCTGGAGGCAGCGCGGTTCCTTCGCAAGTCGGTGATGTTGAAGAAGACGCTTCACAGCTGATGTTCCCTAAAGGTTTGTCACTTTATTTTAGTTAAGAACTTTATTAAACTTGAAATGAAATTTTGAGAAATCACAAGTATAAACAAAACCTCAAATTCAACGATGTTTATCAGCCAACATCAGCACTGATATGATGTAGCTGATAAGCAATTGTCATCTGATAATATCAGCATGTTGATGCATCAATCAGGTTCTAGTGTCTTTTGTTTAATTGTTTATTTATCTTTTAGTAAGTTAACATGGTGTAAAACCACTGTTGTTGCCATGGTTACACAGCTAATGTTAACACTAGTATCAAGCCTGACCTGTACGTGTTTGTATGGGACAGAATTCGAAAACGCGGAGACTCTGCTGAATTCGGAGGTCCACATGCTGCTGGAACACCGTAAGCAGCAGAACGAGAGCGCCGAGGACGAGCAGGAGCTGAGCGAGGTCTTCATGAAAACCCTCAACTACACGGCGCGCTTCNGCCGAGGACGAGCAGGAGCTGAGCGAGGTCTTCATGAAAACCCTCAACTACACGGCGCGCTTCAGCCGCTTTAAGAACAGAGAGACCATCACCGCCGTACGCACGTCAGTGACCCATCACAGAACAGGGATTCTGAGTTTAATGTTTCTGATGCCAAAAATATTTATTTACATCAATAATGTTTGTAAACACAGCAGGCTGATATTTTACTTTATGATCAACAGACAAAAGCTATGAATATTGGAAAGCAGCAGCGATGGACTTCTTCTTATCTAACCTGAAACATCTCTGTATCTGTTCTTCTCCAGTTTGCTGCTGCTGAAGAAGCTCCATAAATTTGAACTGGCCAGTTTGGCAAATCTGTGTCCTGAGGCTGCCGAGGAGGCCAAAGCTCTCATCCCCAGGTCAGACCCTTCTCACAACTCCAACACTGTGTGATTTAGAAAGGTAGATGTTTGGCATGTACCATAAATAATGTGTGATATGATGTTACAGTCTGGAAGGTCGCTTTGAAGACGAAGAGCTGCAGCAGATCCTCGATGACATCCAGACCAAGAGAAGTTTCCAGTACTGAGGAGTTAAACCAGGACCTGCTGGACTAGCCTTTTTCTCAAGTTCTGGGTCAGGACATGAAAATATCTCGCCGGCCTAGGTTTGGTCTTGGACTGAGTTCATGTAGGACTCAGTCTCATAATATTTCTCATGTTAAAGACAGTTGTGAGCTGAGCTGATCAGTCTGTGGGGTAAAAAGTGACATATCCATTTTTCCAGCTGTCCTTAAACGTCTCTTCAGACAGGTTAACAGGTGATTTTTTTTTTTTTTTTTTTTNTTTTTTTTTTTTTTTTTTTTAGTAAAGTTTGACTGTATAGGTGTAACATTCCTTCTTCTGTGACAATAAACCTCATTATGTTTTATTTTTTACACAGTTTGCTGTTATTTCTGGAAAACAAATTTTTAAAAAAATTTTCCCAGAATGTTGTGATGGATTAATGGTCATGAAGACTGGAGAGCGCTATTCAGCATGAAAACAACTGTGACTACAGAGAGCATCTGACTAGGTCCGTCCAACCTAGTTAGAGACCTCGTCAGGAGGCTATGGCAGCCATGGTTATACTATATTAACAGAAATTTTGTGTCTTCTGTGTGTTTTTGTCTCCACTTGATTATAAACAAGGATAACGGCACACAGTTTCACTTTTACTTCTCCCTGTGGAGCACAGACAGTAAAAGAATAAAGTTTGAGAGACAAATTCAAACCCTCCACTTTCACACCTCAACACCTGACCAATTGTTGCATGAAGTGGATGTATCTAGTGGACTGGTGGAGTCAGAACATTACAAATTTTGTGAAACGCAGACCCTCCCCAGAGTTCTGACTCTCCCACAGGCATGTTGGATGAAGCACACTGCAGCCTTCAGAGGAGCACAGAAGTTGTGTTCAGACGTGAAGATACTATCTTTGATGTTTCAATGGAAGCTGAATCTCTGTCATAAAGCAGGAAGTGAGTTATCTTGATGTTTTATTAATATACCATCGTTGAGTCTCTGCGTGTGGTGAGTTCACACTTTTGTGACCTACTACAGTTCACCTGAGGTCATGTCTACCATGTTTGTGGTCCTGCATTTTTCAGATGTTGACACAGTAAGCCACCGTGTCTCCTTTGTCCTCCATAGCCTCCAGCAGGATGCCACCGGATGTGGTCGCCATCCTCAGTGTGTTCCTGCCCAACAGCGTTCGCTCGTATGCCAGCAGCTGTCTCCAGAAACCAGCATTGGGTCGGATGTATGGTCGCTGCTCCAGAACCAACTCATGAGCCTGCCGGAGGGTCATACCTTCACACCTGAGACCAGGAAGACACAAACAAAGAAAAAAAGTACAACAGGAAATAACCCCTCCTGCTTTAAAATAACATTCTAGCAATCACTAAGCAGCAGAGGAGTTGGTTTTAGCAATGATGGAGAGAAAGTGCAGCTTGAATCAAGTTAACGGTGGTTTCAATATGCTGTGGCACCTCATCAGGTAGGCCATGACCAGTGCAGGGGATCGGCTCCTGCCGGCTGTGCAATGGACCAGAGTTTTGCCTGAGCGATTTTTGTCGATCCGCTCAGCTACCAGGTCAAAGTACTGGCTCAGCACAGCGTGGGGTTGATCCTGAACGGGGACCAGTAAGACATGCACGGTGTCTGGGTGTGGATAGGACACATCCTGCAGTCCGCTGGCATTGATGATGAGTGTGATGTTCCTGCTGGAGACCATGCTGCAGTTCAGGCCCGCATCCAGACCACTCAGATACAGACTGGGAGTGATCTGGGACATGGACATGATGAATCAGATAGTCCACCTACAGGTCAGAACATGTCACACATGGTTACACATGGCATCCTGACATACATGCCTGTGTAACATTGAGTAGGCTGAGTTAAAGCCAAGTGACCAAGCCAAAGAAGTGACAATGACAACGTAAATCTTAGATAAATAAACAACGGTTTTCGTTGTAAAATCAAAGCAGTGTTTGTCAGAAGTGGGATTCGAACCCACGCCTCCAGGGGAGACTGCGACCTGAACGCAGCGCCTTAGACCGCTCGGCCATCCTGACACACTAATTATACACCTATATCTATTTACTAAAGTAAAGACAAAAAAGATATCAAATAAATAACGCTGTCATTGCTTTGGATTCCAACATGGCGGCTTTGTAGGAAGAGAAGGTGAAAATCAGACAAAATCAGCAGAAACATTCCGTTATGTAGTATTAGCTAGCAACTGTAAAACAAGGATCGATTATCGACAGAAGATCAGTAGGTTAATTCTGGATATTCAGGGATGAAGTGCACGATCTCCTCATGCACGCGCACGCATACACGCAGTGTCATGGGACAATGAGTCACTTTCCAGTTTCATCCCTACAAACTCACACAGGTAAGATCTGCTCTGATTTCTCAGATTCAACCAGTAAATCTAAACCGAACATAACTATCTGTGCAGCAGATTGGTCCAAATACTCTAATACTTACAGATAAAGTAAACGTGTATTTTCTTAAATCTAAAACATGCGTGAACGTTTGTTCAGATTAAATGCGCTGATCCGCTCCGGCAGAACTTTGTTTAAAAAGTTCTGAATTTTAGCTTCGTTTTATATCTGATAAGACGTAAACTCAAAGTAAAAAAAAAAAATCAGCAAAATGATTTACTTTTTCTTATTCGTGATATTTGTAGTCGGCTTTAGGAAAGGTTACAAGCGACCTTTCGTTTTATTAAAAAAAAACTTCGTAGTCTATTGACGCTGATCCGATCATAACAGGAATGGACTGTAAAACCAGAGATTTTGGTTTAATTTCGTGCTGCTTTATGATGGGAATCCTGCCGAATGAAAGAAGAGCTGCTGAGGGTCAGTTTGAGTCTGATATGTTGGTCTGTCAGTTCTGTGTCTTTGGTTATAAACAAACAAATTAAATCCTGCATAAAACTGAATGGAGTTTAGCGGAAATGTTCTGTAACGAAACGAAGCTTTTAATATTCCACCAGCAGTTTGATTCGAACAAGCAGATTATCTTTATTTAACAAGCAGATTATCTTTATTTAACAAGCAGATTATCTTTATTTAACATTTACATTAAACACGGCGCTCACCTTAGTGGACAAAAGGATCAGACAGCGGAATAGAGTAAGGGAGATTTCCGGCCATGGTTTTCAAAATAAATGTCTTAAAAGAAGCATAACGGTGATTTTGCATGTTTGAGTACAATAAATGCAAGGATACAAGGAGCTTTATTGTCATCTCACCACGCCCACATTATACTTATAAAATGTTACATGTGATGCACATGAAATTCTGTTTCCCTGGCCGGTGAGAAAGTGGCTGCTCATACAAGAGAACTACCAAAGTAAAAAATATAAAAAGACACATAACAAAAAAAATATATATAAAAGGCACATCATAAAAATATAAGAAGCACATAAGAAAACTGCACAAAAAGAACAATAAATATAATAAAAATAAGACACTGTTTCCCAAAAAGTGTAAGTAGTGCAGGGATCAACAATCAAGGTGTAAGTAGTGCAAGGATCAAACAGATTAAAGGAAGAGGCATCTGAGAGTAAGGCATCTATCTATGTCCATGGTGCATCAGAGGCTGGCTGTTCATAGCCCAGGGGGTAGCTGGGAGGCAGGCAGAGAGTTTCTCCAGCAATGCCTGTTGGTCGCTAGGGGGTAGCAGAGTGTTGAGTCTCACAGCCTAAGGGAAAAAGCTATCCCTCATGGTCTTGGCTTTCAGGCTGTGGAAACTGTTGTTGGAGGGGAGGGGGGGTGAAGAGGCTACGAGATGGGTGTGAACTGTCTTTCACAATATTGCTGGCCCTCCTAATGCAGCTCTTCTCCTCCTATCTGTGCAAAAATAAAAAATAAAAAAATTGCAACATGCATGCTGAAACACAGAAGAGCAACATGTCTGCATCGCCATATTTACTTCTGTGCATGATGTATGTTATTTTATGCTTCCAGAACAGAACATGAAACAGAGTCAGCAAGATATCATGTCAGCAGGAGGTGAGGTAACAGCGACATTTCTGACACCAAAGATCGTCTTACCGAAGGTCAGATATCACCCAAGCATCCACATTCAGCAATTTGGAGATAGAGGACCAGCTAAAACTAGACCCAGTCAAACCCAGTCAACCAGGGATGCTCCTGTACGTCCCCCTAAAAGTGCAACCACGCACACTGACAAGGCATACCAGCAAAATCGCAAAGATGAAGACAGCAGCACCTCTCAGATTGATCCAGAACCTGCTGGGAGCTCATTTACGGGCAGACAACAGCAGCATAAGAACCCTCAGAAACTAGATAAGAAAACGGATTTAAAACCAGTGCAGAGGGGTCCTATAGTTAAAAATCCTCAAACATCAGAGCCAAGAGCTGGCCTGACTCCTCAGATTAAAAATGGTGGATCTCCTCATGCTTTTCCCAGGCCAGAGGATGTGCCTCTGAATTTGGGCTCCACGCTGGAGACACATGTTGTGGAGAAGGTGGAGGTTAAAACACGCGGACAGAGGACCAACCCAGAGTGGTTTGCGTGGAGGAAGAACCGAATTACAGCCTCTGTTGCACATCGCATCGCCCACTGCCGGTTTATCAGTGGCACAAGCAAGAACCCACCCACCTCTTACCTGACTGCTATGACAGGTAGGCCCCGCCTCCTCCTGGTCATATTCAGAATTTCACACCACCACTTATTCTGGTGTCAGGTAGACCACACCCCCTCCTACCCCGTCACAATTAGATGTAGGCCCTGCCATCTTATACCTACCAACAGTTTTATTTTAGGCCCCTCCCCTCTTTGTTTTGGTGATAAGGTGGACCCCCACCCTCTGGTCAAAGTATTACTGTCATGATATTTTAGTGCTTCTGCAGGAAAAATATTGAAGTTGACTTTAATTCGACAGGCAATGGGCCAAGCATCCAGACCAGGGCCATGAGCTGGGGAGTCGAGATGGAGGCCGAGGCCATCCGCCGGTACCAGGTACATCTGGAAAAAGTTTAGCAATTTGTGATAACAGTGTCCAATGCCACATTGGCATGACTTGTGATGATGTCACAGTTTCAGGTGCTGTTCAAATAATATATGTCAGACACTGTGACATCATCAGAGTGTGGGTTTGAACCTCCTTCAAACATGTTAAAGCCTTAAAATCTTGATTATATGGATCCTGTGATTCTATTTATAACATTCAATGACATTAGGGTGATTTGCGCTGCAGAGAACAATCTGTGCATCACTTACCTCGCTCGCTGCCAACACTCCTGATGCAGAACAGGTCAAAGTTGAATTGCAAATTTAGGCCTTTACAAACATGATCTGGATTGAACATGCCTCAGTACAAAACTGTTATGGCTGCGTTATGGCTGTACTTTTTTTGTGGAAATGTACCTTTCTAATGCTGCTTTGACATTCTACATGAGCTGTTTGATGATGATGATGATGATTATGATGATGATGATGATGAGCAGGTCCTGAAGAGCAGGGTGCTGGGTCGTGCTGTGAGGGTACAGGAGTGCGGTCTGTTCATTGACGCCCAGCGGCCCTGGTTGGCTGCCAGCCCAGACGGTATCGTGATGGACGGTNGGTCTGTTCATTGACGCCCAGCGGCCCTGGTTGGCTGCCAGCCCAGACGGTATCGTGATGGACGGTGAGACGGGCCAACAGCTGCTGTGCCTGGAGGTGAAATGTCCGTACAAACACAGGGAAAGGAGCGTGGAGGAGGCCTGCAGGGTTGACCCCAACTTCTGCCTGGAGATAGAGGAAGAGGAGGGATGGGAGCCTGGACAGGTAAAAGGGTGTTGAGTGTGACCTCATGTTATGATAAAAGTCCCATCAGTCTGTCCTCACCTCTGTTTCTTGTTTTGTTCCAGTCTCCAGTCTACCGTCTGAAGCTGGATCACAGTTACTACACTCAGATCCAGTGCCAGCTGGCAGTGAGTGGCCTGCAGGAGGCTGACCTGGTCGTCTTCACCCTGAAGGAAACGGCCATCGTGCCAGTGACCTTTGACCCTGACCTGTGGGAGGAGACTCTATCCAGGCTGGAGGTTTTCTACAAGGATTGCTTCCTGCCTTACATCACAGAAAAAATACATCAGGAAGATGGGGCAGCCTGGACTCCAGAGCAGTAGAGAGCGGTGTTGGAGAGAGACTTTAACCAAGGAGTTGGGGATTCTGATGAGTCTGTGCTGATTAAAGTTCTGTGGTGACCTCTGACCTCCCTATGATGCAGAGGGATGTTTCTAATATTTGAGGTTTTCAGGAGTTAAAGCGGCGGTACCTCATAAACTGGAAACTCAGTGACTATGAGCTTCATGATGACAGATTGTATACATGAAATGAAATCACAAGAATTCATCTCAGTTTCACAGGCAGGAAGTACTATTAATCTTACTTCACATTCAAAAGACTACAGTAAGTAAGTAAACTAAAGTGTTTACATAGTGTACGTTGTTGTTTAGACTGTTTCTCTATATTTATATGACAGAAATTATCCTATACAACCACTCAACTGGATCAGCTGTCTCATAAATAAACACACCTAAAGAACAGTAAAAACGTAGAACAGATACGGTGTTAGATCTCAATTTCTCAGTTTTAATTTTCTGTTTTTAAAAATGCACATAACTGTTTGTTTGCTGCTTCCATGGTCACAGTGGAGTTTGCAAAACTCCATGTCATCAAGAAAAATAAAAACCTTTCAAGGTTTACTGTGACAATAAATTTATCTGGAACAAAGTGACACGAGAAAGACAGACAGACAGACAACAGAAAGACAGACAGATGGACACAGAGAAAACTGCTGTTTGACATTTTAAATAAACTCTCAGAATTCAACATTTCAGATTCTTTTGCTGAATCTTATGTTAATTTCAGGGTCCAAAGGAGTTCATCTATGCCAGTGGCCTTTGAGTCCCTCACCAGGGGGAAAAAAAGTATTTAGAACCAATCAGCAAACAGCAGAATCAACATCTTCATCGTCTGCACTCCAACCAGATGTGCAAAAATACTACTGTCCTCCAGTCCGCACTGTGGTTGAAGTCAGCTGATTGGTAGTTGTGGTGCAATGTTGTTGTTGTTGTTATGAGGGGGGGGTGGGGTTTATGTTTCTGGTGGAAGTCCCTCACAGGTAGCCCTCCTTCCTGAACTGCTCTTGTAGAATGTCACGGTATTCATCGAAGCCGCCATCAATGCGATGGACCTTCCCGGCCTCACAGACCCACAACTCCTTACACACCATCCGGATCAGACGCTCATCGTGGGACACCAGGATGACCCCGCCCTAAAATAAAAACACACCCAAAAAAACCCCCCAAAAAAAAACACACTAGGTGAGTCAATATCACAGTTTACACTTCACTGCTCTTTACTGACAACGCTTTGCTTTCCCAGGCTGCCTGAACTAACCACCATTTCTCCAAATCCTGAACTTTCCCTTCAGCTTGCTGCTGATGTGCTCAAACCAGTGAATATGCCATAATGGAGCTTGATGCTGACATGAGACCTTATTTGTTTAAGGCTGTTTTTGGATCTGTAGATCGTTTGCTCTGGTTTGAATCAGGGACTAAATTGTTCCAGTGAACCAAATCACATAGGTGTGAAAATGCCCTGTGAATGTCTGCTTTTAGACCCACAACAGCTTCTAACTACGATTAAACAACAAGATAAGCTAATTGTACTGTTCTAAAGTAAATCAAGATGCTGCTGTTTGTGTGTTGTAAAGTTTATCATAAATTGACCAAAACTTTTGAAATAATGAAGGTTTAAGTTTTCAGTTGAGGGTATATTCACCTCTTTACATACAGAAGAGGTGGATTGATATTTAAATTCCACCATTAGGCCATCAGGCCACTGGAGACCTCCGATTCTCAAAAGCTTTTAACAATAAATCACTTATTGATTATTAGGTTGATCTGAAGATTGACTGTAACTTTCTTACTGTATAAACAGAACACAAACAAACTCACTTTGAACTTGTTGAGTGATTTGGCTAGAGCTTCGATGGTCTCCATGTCCAGATGGTTTGTGGGCTCGTCCAGGATGTAGAAGTTCGGACTGAAGGACAGGTCAGTGGTTATCATCATCATCATCATCATACCTACAGACATGCTAAAACCCGGAGGCACAGTCAGCTGCTTACCATGGCATGGTCATCTGAGCGAAGGCTACACGGCTCTTCTGTCCTCCTGATAGACTGGCCACCGGCCGCATGGCCAGCTCTCCGGTGATACCGTATCCTCCCAACTGGTGGCGGTACTCCTCCTCTGGCCGACCTGTGACACAGCTCATCAGATCAGACATCAAATAGAGAAATGCCTCAGCGTCACTAAGCAGAATGTTCCAGTTGAGTGTTGTTACCAGGGAACTTGTTGAGCAGCAGCTCCACTGAGCAGACGTTCAGGTCCAGCTGGTCCACGTGATGCTGGCTGAAGTACCCAATCTTCAGGTTCCTGACCCAAAACCAGCAACATGACAACTTTATAAAACAGGCACAGAATTCACAGAAACACACTTTCATCTTAGCTAAACATGACAGTTCAACAGGTTATAATACATGTTAAGAGTCCAACATGTCAAACATTTCTCTAAATGATGTTACCAGAAAGATTTTTTCCAAAACAATGTTTTGGTGAGTTTAGGGCTAGCCCTAAGCTAGCACACTGGTGACGTTAGCATTAAATGGTTTATGCTTTACAAGGATGCGGACGCAACAGTGGGCGCGCAGAAAATGTGATGTAATTGCTGCCAAAACAGCTGCATTTTAGAGTCACCAGCAAGGTTCAGAAACCACTCAAAATTTAAAACAATGCAGAATGGTGTGCACATGATGTAAGTTTGACGAATGGCCAAATAGAGAAGTGTAGAGGAAGGGCGGAGAAAAGGAGAGAGAGGAACAGAAAAACAAACAATAGTGAACAACATTGATGAGCAACTGGTAGAGGAGGTGAGGAAGTACCAGCGCTGATAAGATTCCTCCAAGAGGAATTATAAAGACAAATGGCTGCCAGTTCCTGTAGGAGATAATCTGTACAGTGGGACCTGAGGAACATTCATGTCACAGAAAGTGGAATGACGTTGTCCTACAGCGTCACAGTCCTGACGTTGAACTGCTTTCATCATGAAAGCACAAGAAGATGAATGCTGGGACATGTGGATGGTTGTCTCAGAGCTGTGTCCGTGGCTAAGCATGCACCAGGCCTTACGCTTTCACACACAGAGTAGAGTCAACCATTTTAAAATATAGTAAAATATGAGGAGTGGCAACGATTTTGCATCTGCCGGTGAACTGATTGTGGTAATCTGAGAGATTTGATTGGTTAGTTGGTGATCTTACCTGTGAGCTTGTCTGACTCCACTGATCGGCACCAGCTCACCCATCAGCAGTTTGAGAACCGTAGTTTTCCCCGTGCCATTTTCTCCAACCTGGCAAAAAATATACAGTGAATGCGGAGGTCAACATAACACATGACAACATCGGAACACCTGTTGTGGTTTTTCTAGCGTTAAAAATTCATTTCATTTATACAGCACAGGTGATTTATAAGAGGTGATGACACGTACAATACAGATGCGCGACTCGAGGTCAGCTGACAGGTTGAGTCCGGAGAAGAGACGCTGGTCTAGATTGTAATAAAACTCCACCTCATCCAACTGCAGGATGGGAGGAGAAAGCTTCTCAAAATTATCTGGAAACCTGCAGACCACAAACACACCATTATCAATCGGTCTTCAAAAATGGGAGAGAAACAAGCCCAAAGTGAAAGGGGGGGGGGGGGGGNGCTAAGACACAAGATAAGAGTGAGGCAGAAAAAGGAACTGTAATGCACCCCTGGATAGTGCAGCAAATGGTGACTTTCTTATCACTGGTCAACACTATGACTGGCCAATAAGCTTATTGGATGGCGTGACGTCTTTAGTGAGAGAGACAAAGACGTGAGGAAAACGATGTGAGCGAGGGAACACAGTAGAGCCACAGATGAAGCTTTGACACAAAACAAGAAGTCCACTTTCTTACCTTAACGTCACCTCAGTTTCCTTTTCAACAGGCTTCAGCTCAGGCCTGCAAAACACACACACACACACAAATGTCTTTGCAACACAGCAAATTCATCACTCATCCAACTACCGTTCACTTTATCCTGTAGAATCTTAGCTGACGTTTGGACTTGTCAAAGACAGGAGATTATGGCTGCATTTCAGCCATAATCTCCAGAGTCAGAGTCCCATATGCACAGGACGCTGACTCTGATCCGTCTGGAATGTTCTACCTAAACATTTCCTGCTATGACCAATCCAAGTGTCAACTGTGAGCCAGGTAGACAGGAAATGACATCAGTACTTACAGCTTCTCCAGCAGCTTGAGTTTGCTCTGAACCTGAGCTGCTCTGTTGGCGTTGTACCGAAATCTGTCGATAAAAACCTGCAACACATGCGCACACACACGCACGCACGCACACACACAGGAATGTCAGAGTTTGTTTCTCTATTTCAATCTCTCTGTTACAGCGCCCACATCAGGCCAGAATAGTTATTTTATTTTTCAAAAATCTATCGTCAACTCCAAAGAGTACTCACAAGAGTAGAGTAACAGGAGTATTAATGTAATAGGAATATCAAAGTAACAGGAGTATTAGATTAACAGGAGTATTAATGTCACAGGAGTATTAGATTAACGGGAGTATTAATATAACAGCAGTATTAGATTAACAGGAGTATTACAGTAACAGCAGTATTAGATTAAGAGGAGTATTACAGTAACAGGAGTATTAGAGTACCTGTATGTGTTGTCTGTATTGTAGCTGGGCCTCATACTCCCTATGCTGGTTCTTCAATCTGTCTTCTTTGGTTTTAACAAAGTTTTCATAGTCGCCACGGTAACTGTCCAGCCTCTGGGAGTGCAGGTGGATGATGTCTGTCACCACGGCGTTCAGGAAGTTGCGGTCGTGAGAGACAACCAAAATGGTGGACTGCCACGTCTGTGAGCAGGGTTATAAAATAGACAGATGCTACTGAATGATACCTGGAAGAGCTCAGGAGCTGTTAGCACTCCTAACTGAAACCAATGAGAAGCGTTCAGGCCGTAGTACGCTTCCTGTGACCCCACCCAACCAATACCTGAGCCTGTTTGCAGCTTTTCAGAATGCTCAGAATGAGTCATAGAGAAGGGAGGGGGAGATGTTTTTGTTTGTGTATTTCTCTACATTTCTCTGTATGTGTGTGTGTGTGAATGTTTCTGTTATTAATTATTAATCATATAAATGGAGAAAATAACATTTCATTTTAGGAGAAGGAATGGGTTATTAACAGGAATTTTGTGTCTTCTGTGTGTTTTTGTGTCTCCACTTGATTATAAACATGGCTAACGGTGGTTTCCGCCACTTTCTGACACTCCGACAGGTATGGAGCTAGAAGCATACCGCGACCTTTCGCCATTAGCTAACACTGAAGTGGGAGGAGCCATGTTCTGACCTGCAGGTAGTTCTCCAACCACAAGATGGCTCTGATGTCCAACATGTTTGTAGGCTCTGGAACACAAAGAACGTGATAGTTTAAGTAACGCAGCTACACTGCAGCTAATCATCGCCAGAGTATTACAATTCCTGACTCACCATCCAATAGGAGCAGATCTGGCCTGTGGAAAAATGAAAAAATTAGCATTAGACTCAGTCATCTTCACTTCCTGCCTGTTAAAAGCATCTGGCCACACCCACATCATCATGAGAGGGCGGAGTTGAGGCCTTCAGCAACGCCTCACCCTACAAACAGTGACCTCATTCAGTCTGCTTTCATTCGCAATCGTTCAAGAAAACTACTTTGTGTATGCACAAATTAAGCACAAATGTAATGCAAAAATGTGTATGCACAAATTAAGCACAAATGTAAGCCTTAATCTGTGTAAACACAGATTAAGGCTTACACGTACACACAAACACACAGAAATTATGTGCGTACTGTTTGTTGAAATATCAGATTTGGCATGACACTCATAACTGTGTACATATAACACAAATCCAAAACTAGTACCAGAAACAAAAGGGTGAAACTCACCGTGCAAACAGAGCTCGAGCCAACGCCAACCTCATCCTCCAGCCTCCCGAGAACTCCCTGCACACGCACACACGCACGCACCACAGTTATTCCTGTTGACTAATTTACAAAATTTACATACTTTTACAGTTTTTGTAGAAGTTCTCTCCTCCATGGGTTTTGTGTGTGTGTGTGTGTGTGTGTGTGTGTGTGTGTACTCACTTGGTGGGCTGTTGTTGCATTCTGGAAGAGAAGCCGAGGCCGGCCAGAATGACAGAGGCTCTGATTGGTGAAGACAAATATCAGTAAAAACTGCAGAACAGTAGCTGTATCCCAGTCCAGGCTCTGGACCTGGTGATGACCCTAAATGTTCAACTGAACCTGAACTGAGAGTCTGAGCCTCATAGACCAACCCTGGCGATGCATTCAGGTGCTTCTCCTTAAGTGGTTAAAGTCAAATAATATTCCTTCCTATTGTACTTTGATTCTTGGTGCTCACGTATCATATTAACATCAAGATCAAGTTACATGAAGCTACACTAGCATCCTTCATGTTAGCATGTTAAATGCTGACTGTACATATATTGTAAACCTAACATAAGTGTGTTAATATGCTAACAAGTAAACATGTTAAATGGATAAATGGCACATGCTAAATATAAACAAAATAACATGCTAGCTGTGAGCATGTTGGCTTACCTTGCAGGTGCTTTGTCAGCCTCGATCTCCTCCAGCTTGCCGTAGATCTCAGACAGCCGGACACTCTCCATCCCGTCAGCACTGAAACAAACAGTTGGGGGGAAAAAGAAAAAAGAAAAGGTCACATGTTAAAACTTCAGTTCCTTCTAATAATAAATCAATTTTTTCAAACATCATTTCAAAACCATAATTAGATTGAAATCAGCATAAATCAACGAAACATTGCTCCGAGTAACAGACCATGACGATGCAGTTGTACATCAATTTTTTCCTCTGATTTTTCCCACTGCATAATTTTCAAAATAATCACAGAAAAGATATTAAAAAAACATGAAGCCAAAAATAACTAAAGCAGTTAAGGAACAGTAGCTGTGACTGAGTTAAAATGATGCTGTGACTTACGTTCCATTAGCAATGCGAGCATTGAGCCGACGCTCCTCATCTAGCAGCTCCTCCCTTAGGGTGTCACTCTGCAGGACACTCTGCAGCGCCGCTGTGTCGTCCCCGGCCACTTCCTGCTCCACGTGCAGGATGGAGATGTGGGCGGGAACACGCAAGTTTCGGCTGGCTAGCATCTTCAGCAGCGTCGTCTTCCCCAGACCATTACGACCGATCAGACCGTAACGCCGGCCCGAAGCCAGAGAAAGCTCCGCCCCTTGCAGAAGGCACCTGGTAACATGTAAAAATCAATCCACTCCAGGTAGAAATATTCAAGAAACAGATCATTAAACACAGTGTCTCTCTTTTTCTCCCTGATATTATGTATCCCAATATTATTCTGATCAGAGGTGCACGATGACGCATTTGAGTCTCAAGCAAGAACTGCAATGGGATCAATAATAATATACTATATCATATTATAGCAATAATAACTGGTGTAGTGATGCTCGTTTTAACTTGTACAGGACAATAAAAACCTAGCCATGTTGGACATGTCCAGGATTTTCATTATTTCTGTAAAAATTTCAATCATGGCACAAAACTGTTCAGAAACATCAGAATTAAAAATCTGTCCCCAAATTGTTCAGCTCACCTCTCTCCAAAGGAAACATCAAAGTTCTCAATGCGGATGTCGTAGCTGCGGTTCTTCCCTGATTGGTCAACTCGGTTGTCTTTCTTGCTGCTGGCCTGGCTGGCTGACGCCTCCTCCAGGATGCTGCAGGGAACGAAAGAGGAGAAGGGAGGAAAAGATGGGAGATGTTCCAGTAAGGATACAGAAAAAAATATTCTGCAAACAAACAGATAAATAAAGAGGAAGTGGACTTACAGTGGACTGGAACCTTTCTGAGAGTCTTTCTCATTCCTCCTCTCATGTTTGGCCTTTAGCTTAGCCTCTGCTTTCTCCAACTTCTTTGCATCTACAGTCTGAGAGAGACATAGGCAGAGAGAGAGAGAGAGAGAGAGAGAGAGAGAAAGTNTTTGCATCTACAGTCTGAGAGAGACATAGGCAGAGAGAGAGAGAGAGAGAGAGAGAGAGAGAAAGTTATTGTCTGTTGTGCACAAAGCTTGACTGACCTCAGTGTGTTTCATACTTATTAGAGCGCATACGTCTGCCCACCCTGAATAAGCATTATGTCTCTAACATTATGAGACACACTTGACAAAGTGTGTCTCATAATGTAATTGGGGAAATTTGTCCTCTGCCTAAAAAAGATCATGGCCAGCACAAAGCTTTGAACCCAACAGTGCTAACCACCAAGCTGCCATAAACAGATAAGAAGAAACAACTACAATAATAATAAACATTAATCAATTAATTTGTCATAAGAAACAGCAGTTTTTTTTTTAAAGTTTATCTGGATTTGGATTAGTGTTTTACTTCTGAGGAAACTGACAAAATATGGAAACACACCCTTTCTCCCACAGACCTTCACCAAAATATAATGGGTTCTTCCCTGGGCCATGACCCACCCTTCCACCAAGTTACAGCAAAAATCACTTCAGATCTTTTCAAGCTAACAAACAAAGAAACAAACCAACACATGCAAGTGGAAACATAACCTCCTTGGTGGCAGTCAGCCATGTGTTCAATGTAGTGCAAAGTACAGCAACAATGCATTAGATGACCCAGCAGATGGCGTTGTGGGTCCATATTAGAGTCCTACCGTGTTCTGAGCCCTCTTCATCATCCAGATACCCTGAACATCATTGACTGCAGAAACTGAGGAAGAGGAAGAAAAGGAGGAGGAGAGGAGACAAGGAGAAGAGAGAGAAGTAACCATGGTGATCAAAATCAGTAGCAAGGTCAGTAGTAAGCAATGGTAAGGTCAGTAGTTAGCAGTAGTAACATCAGTAGCTAGCAGGAATAACATCACTGTTTAGTAGTAGTAACACAACAATATAACAACATGACAATAAAGCTCTGATTGGCTGATTGATAACATCAGCAGTTAGCAGCGGTAACATCAGTAGTTAGCAGTAGTAAGGTCAGTAGCATTAGTAATGTAAGCAGTTAGCAGTAGAAACATCAAACAACAGTTCTACTGCTAACTGACATTACTACTGCTAAAGGCAGCAACTAGCAATAAGGTAAGACCTTAGCAGTCGTAGCAGGAACAGTAATAGTTCTGTATGTGAAGTCGTGTTTGAGTTTAAAGTCTTACTGTTGTCTGCAGAGATCTGAGACAACTGAACTGGAGCATCCAACAAAACCTGCTTCTGGGGGCGATGACAGTTATTCCTGATGGACACAGAGGACAGTTATTATTCCTGATGTAGACAGAGGACAGTTACTCTTCCTGATGGACGGAGAGAACACTTATTGGTCCTTACAGTTTCAGTGTGTTGAACATTTGAAGACAGATGTCTCGGATGTCTTCCTCATTTTTGCTGTCAGCTGACACTTCCTGTAAGACTCCACCAATGGCATCATACACCTCCTCACCATCCTCAAAGTCTGCACCACCGCTGTCCAAAACACCTGCAATGCAAATGCGCACGCGCGCACACACACACACACACACACACAGATTCATGGGTTTATATTGTTGTGCTCCTCCATAATCTGGTCCTCCATCATAAAAAATGTTCCAATTCTTAAAGGAGAGGAGAGGACAGAAAAGGGAGGAGAGGAGGGAGGGGAGGGAAGGGAAGGAGAGGAGAACATTCTCTGTCTCATCTTTTCCTTGTTTTCTGTGGGAACGGCGAAGACGTCAGCATGAAAAGACTCAAGTGAGACAAATGCGGAGACAGTGAAGAGAACTGGAACGCAGCCCGAGTCTTCACACTCATCTTCTGTCAACTCTGAATCGGATCCTGAATTCAGTTTTACTCCTCCCTCATGTCATTAAAAACTGTCATTATGTTCTAAAAACAAAGAGCGTTTTACAAGTTTTCTTCTCTGCCCAGACCTGATGAGACCAGGTAAATCTAGGTCTAGATCAAAAACAGCAGTGGTTAGACTAGTTTACTGGACTAGGTTTAGACTAAGTCTAAAACCTGCTTTAAACTGCGTCCCTCCTAATTGTAGTAATAATATATAATTTTCTCAAGACAGTGCGGTCAGTGTCAAGGTTTCAGACCGGCTATAATCCACTCTAACCGGGTTATCTTTACTGAACCGAACCGTGCCGAGCTAAAGAGCTCAGCTAGCCAGATCCACGTTAGTTGGCTAACAGATGAGCAATGAGGACCCAGCTCCCGGTTGACAGGCTGAATAAAGGCCGAATGGAGGCGGCCTCAGGGCCAGGTGACAGCGGTGGAGAGCTGGGGGCAGCCGCTGCCAGGTCTGCTCCTCACCTGTGATGTAGTCGAAGACCTCCGAGTCAATCTGAGGAAACTCGCTCTTCAGAATGTCCACGTACGTCGCCATGATAGCCGGCCCGGGATACAAACACTACGCGCATGCGTTAACATGTGACAGCGCCTTGGATTTTGGGTAACGTCATTTCCGGGATTGTTTATTGTTTACCCAGTGATTGCTGTTCAACATTTAACAAAAAAATCCACCTTATCAATTGCAAAATGTTATTTTACAGTTGATCAAATTGCAAAATAACATATGTATATTATGTACATTTTTGTACATTAAAAATAGTCTTTTTGTACATTAAAAAGTCTCATAAAATAAAGTTAAATTAAATGTTTAAATTATTTTAAGTCTGTAAAATTCAATGTACATCAGAAGAAATTGTCTGTCTCTATTCATGAAACATTTGTTTAATGATTTCATATGGCTTCACACAGATAAAATAAGAAATAAGAAAGCTGAAAGAATAAACATATTTGAAATACTACTCCAAATTGTTCATTCATGTCACTCAATAAAATATGAATGACTTGAATATTTAATTTAATATATTTAAACAAAAAATTGAATGTATAATAATAAATAATAGAAAGTAAAATGTAAAGGTGCCCAAAGACAGTGAACAGATGTAAATGTGAATGTTTTTTTTTTCTTTCTTTCTTCCCTTTCTTGTTTTCTTGTTAAAATTCTCATACTGGCTCTTTTCAGAAGTTTTAAATGCTGTCTGACTTAAAGAGTCTAATACATGTTACCAGGAATATTTTTAACTGTAGAATGTAAACTCCACCTTAGGTCTCTTACAGTCCTGCATGAGCTTTACAAAAAATACAGAGGATGTTGACCTTCTTAAATGAATGATATGCACTAAAATTGAGAAATCTGTGCTGGCATTTTGTTTTAGCTGATTATTTGATGTTTTTCTGTTGGCAGATCTCTTCTGGTTTAAACCTCTTAATAAAATGTTTTTTCCTGTGATCTGAGATCTGAAGTACCACATTGATGCCTTTCTCTTACAGTATTATGATTTAATATCTAATTTTGATTTAGGACGGTCAGACACCAAGATTAAATCTGAACTTGAATTTAAACATAGTTATTTAAAAAATTCTATTTCAACCACACTTTACCAGGTTTTAAACAGAATAGGTTTCACTTTAACCCCCCTTAATATCTTAAAACAGGTTTTCATGTTGTTCGAAATAAAAAAAAACCCTAAAATGGTTTGTTTGAAAGCATTCAACCTCCTAATCTGTTTCTGAATTTACAGGCATCCTTCAGACTTGTCTGTCTGAATTTCGTTGTGTCCGGATTGGTTTGCATTGGACCCCCACACTGTCAAAGGACAATTTTTGATTTTAATTTCTTAAGATTTGAAGAAAAGATCCAAATCCTTTTCAAAAGGTGAGAATCTTTGGTGTAACTTAACTAAAATACAAGGAAGAAGAAGAAGAAGAAGAAGAAGAAGAAGAAGAAGAAGAAGAAAGAAAGAAAGAAAGAAAGAAAGAAAGAAAGAAAGAAAACCAAGTGCAGACTTCTCCGCTTTGCGCATGCTCCGTGTCTGCCTGTTGGGTGGGAGTTAGCAGTTAGCACTGTGAGCTAACTAGCTGAGTGTGTAATGGCGGCCTCAGTGTTGCTGGGGGCTGCGGACAGCACCGGACACGGCTTCACGGTCGGAGGCAGCAGCGGTGCTGGGAATGTTTTAGTCGGGAGTCATAACGGTTCGGGGTCTGCGGGTCCGGCGCCCTGGAACCGCTCTCTGGACCGGGCGCTGGACGAAGCCTCGGCCACCGGTTACCTGAACTTGAGCGGCAGGAAGCTGAAGGAGTTCCCCAGGAGCGCCGCCAACCACGACCTGACGGACACCACCAGGGCCGGTGAGTGAGGCACAGAGCCGGGGCACGGCAGCCGGCTGGGTTGTTTCAAGGTGTTTAAATTTAGTTCTAGACAGTTTGTTGTATTTCATCTACGGTAAGAAGTGGATATCTACTGTCAGGGTTCAGGGACAGAAAGCAGTCAGGCCGGTGTTATGACAAATACTGTGTCCCTAAAAAAGGTTCCCTATTCCTGATTCCACAGTTTGTCTTTACATTATTGCGGGAGTTTTGTGGAACAGTTACCAAAAAACTGCCATCCAGCACTGTGACTTACATCATTGAGAGACTTTGTGGACAATTATTGGATGTTTTGAAATAAGACAATAAACAACATCATTCCGTTATGGAAAACTCAAATAACGTTAGCTACGTTGGTTACATTTCTTCCTGCCATCACTCCTCATCTTTCCTCCTGTTTAAAATGTGTTTTTCTGTTTGAAAGACCAGCAATAGGATGGCAATACGTAACAAAGTTTTATTTACTTTATTTTATTCTTCGTCATGGAAATTGAAGCAAAGAGCCTCCAGGAGGAATATAATATGTAGGGACACAACATCGGTCACTACACCTGTAAACTTGGAAAACGGAAACAAGAGGTTAGCAGGTTAGCTAGTTAGCATGCTAGGACTGCCTGTGGAGTGATTGGGATCTGTGGAAAGCTAAACATCACAGAATGGTGTTAGCTTAGACGGCTAAGACACTTAGGCTTAGTTAGACAGTTAGTTAGCTGTACGTCCACAGTCTGGACAGGACGGAACCGGCTCAAAACTCTTAACGTGAGGTTATCCGAACTGTGAGCAGACGCCTGGCTTTGTTTACTATGTAAAGTCTGATGACAGAGATTAGATAATGAGCCTGGAGTGAAAAAGCTGCTCAGGATCGGAGAGACAAAACAAGCGGAGCCACTGGATTGAGAGGGGAGACAGAAACAGACACCGCTATCTTTCTCAGAACACTTTGTGTGTTGGTCTCTCAACCTGTCTGTCTCTCTGCCCATCCATGTGTCTCTCTAAGCCTGTCTGTCTCCCCTTGGCAGCACTGTGCTCTCTCTTAGGCTTGTCTCTCAGCCTGCCTGTATTCTCGTCTTTCTCCTCAGATTTATTTGTCTGATTCTCTCTCTCCCCTGCATGTCTCTCTCAGCCTGTCTGTGCAGTGCTTGCAGACTGTCTCTCCTCAGTAGTGCAGTGCAGTGCAGTCAGGTTATTTGCCTGTCTCTCTCTCAGCCTGTCTGTGCAGTGCAGACAGTCTTTCCTCACAGTGCTGTTGGCTTTGTGTCAGTATTTGGTCATTTGGTAGGTAAACGGCACCGTCACACTCAGGACTTCTGCTAGAACATTGATGTAAATACTAATATGTCTGATGCGAAGTGGGACATCCCAGATTAGATCAGACAGTGGACTCTGATCTGTCCATCCTGAAAACGAATCTGAAGCGACCAAATCATCCTCTGTATCTTGTTCTTGTGGTCTTGGGTTGGGAAAAATGTCCAGTACTATCTGTGGCACTCTGCTTTATAAATAACAAAAATGTTTAGTTGATTATTGGAATTGTATTTGTTTAATTTTCTGTGAGCCGCAGTGATTTAAAAAGCTCTGTGTGTGTTCTTTATGTAGTGACCTCAAGGTAAATTTAAAGGCTGGTTTATGCTTAACTGGGATGTGGACGTGACAGTGTGTCCATGGAAAATGTGATATAATTGTGGCCAAAACAGCCGGCCGTAAAGGCCATCTTTGAAGGTCGCTTGCGTGGTCATGCACCACTTGATTTTTAAAACAAGCGGGCAGCGTTTGGGTATGTAAATGTGCCTTCATTGACGATTGACCAAGCAAAGAGGTGTGGAGAAAGGTAAAGTCAGCATTTAGGAAAGGAGAGAGAGGACAGAAAAAAACAAACAATGGTAAACAACTTTTTCGTCTCGCAGCCAATGAGAGTAACAGCACTTTTTTAATCAACAAAAACTCTCTTTTCACTGTCTCTATGTTTTGTTTTGGATGACTGAACCAGAAACTATTTCTATTTCTGCTGGGGATTGTTTTCATGTTCAGGGGAACGGCAGTTAAGAGCTATTTTGTCTTACAGTGCCACTGAAAGTCTTGGAGTTGAAGTAAGCACTCATCATGAAAATACGAAAATCATGAATGACAGGACAAGCAGGCAGTCCGTTTTGGAGGCATCCGTGCTCACGTCCGCATCGCATGCACGCTAAGCATAACCCAGGCCTTAGTTTTTTTCTACTTCTCATTCCAGTCCCTGGCTGTGATTGGTCCAAATACCACATGGCTTATTGTGTTACAAGTGATTGGTCAGCAGTTAAAGCTCCACTTTTGTATTAGTTCATTCATACTTCCTCTGCGCTGCATTTGTCTTGTAATTGAACATATGAATGAACATACTGTCTCCTTTGCCATCTTCTTCACCTTTTTTTTTTATCAGTCTATTATATGCTTTTTTACAGCCATCACGACTTGTTCACGACTATCATCCAACAACACTGCATGCAGTGTTGATGGATGTGTTTACCATGTTGTTGGATATGTTTACCTTGTTTTCCATGTTTCCTCTTACATCTTTTCAAGTATGATAGGGCTTGAAGACTGGAGAGGAGCTGGGGCTTTGACATCACTCTCTCTGTGTGTGCGTGTGTGTGTGTGTTTGACTGTCTGTGCTTGTGTGTGTGTTTTATGCTGGATGAAGGGATCACAGAACTTACTATAACATACTAAAGGAAGCAGACATTACCACGGGTAATGTTAACTTCCTGTCGGCCAGGTGCCGGATCTCTACACAGCTGCAGAGCCCAGTTAAAAATAAACAATGCACACACACACATTCATGGAGTCGATCTGACACTCAGTACATTTAACATATGCACATTAAAAATTAATTTATACTGGAATTAAGGCAATAAATACATTTATTTCAAACATCATGCAAACACCATAATTAGTTTGAAATCAGCATAAATTGGATTAATCTTACTCCGAGTAATAGACCTAGATTATACAGTTGTAAATCTATTTATTCAAGCATTTATACATTCTAATCAGTAATACACCTCATATATTTTCTCACCTGGTGGACTCTCCTCATACTCCATCATATTTTTTCAGTAAATTGTGGAATCCTATTAATTCTGTCCATTCTTATGTTTTTTCTGTAATCAGAGAACAGACAATCAGAATATAGTGTGCATGTGCTGTGTGTGGGTGGTGCAGATGATCTGGTGTAATTTTAGAGTTTCAGCAAATCCTATAGTGTGAAGTGGGAGTGGTTTTCTGAGGTGGGAGGGGCTATGTCCTGCATATTCACGGTAGTTTGATTCCAGTCCTCTGATGGACTGAAATCTTTCTTGTCTAAATTATCAGTACAAACAGAACTGAGCTGAAAAAAAATGCTGCTTCATTGATAAAAGGTCAAAAGCTGTGAACAGAACATCTATGACTCCCAGAGTGCACTCTGTTAGAAACAGCCAGAGTGCTCTGCATTCTGTTGGTGTGAAGCTCCAGTAGAACTCTGTAAAGACTAAAATTGATTTACTTCAGATTCTGGATCCATTTTGGATCATATCAGCAGCTCTGGTGCCATGTTTGGCTCTGAATGTGATACAATTCTGATTTCATGGCTTTGGATGGAGTCGTCTTCATGGCAGTGGCCGTCACCATAACAACCTGATGTGAAAAACACTCATAAACATAGTGAGGACTAGAAGGGTTGAATTACATTTATTCCAGTTTATATTTATTTTCTTATTCCACTTTGGCTGAAAACCACCTGAATATGATGAAGCCGTTTTTCACCATGTCACGTTAACCTCATATTTAATTGACATCAAGCGACCCTTTTTATGTTAAATGGCAATCATCCAATGTAAGGGCAGTGTGTTGGACAACATGTGGAACTCAGAAAACACAGATTTAATGTGTTAATAAGGGCAAGTATCATCACACAGCCACGTTCCCTCATTTATAAACGTGTGTTAACGGCACCTTTTGGTTTGTTTAGTTTGTTTGTCTTGAAAGAGGTGTCACGGTCTTTCCTTATTTACATGTCAGGGAAGTGATTCATAAAACACACCGTCGCACAAAAATTAAGGCATTAAGACAAAAATCTGACAGTAAATTTCAAGAGTATGAAATCTGAATGATGTTTTAAACTATAGTTGCCTCACATGTGTTAGTGATCAATACATTTGATAGAAAAAAATCACTCAGCTGATCAGTCATTTTATTTAAATGGAATGTTTTGATCTGATCTCACAGTACTCTGTAGACACTGAGCCTCTTCCTCAAGCATCAACCTCTGCACTCTCTCTCTCTCACACATGCTTCACACACACACACACACACACACACACACACACACACACACACTCCTCCTGTGCATCGCATTCAGCAGTGTGTGTATCTCTTAAAATATGGAGCTCTACATCGCAACTTGTACGATGTAGAGCTGATTTACCATCAGTTTCACTTTAACAGCAGATGAAGCAGTATTAAGCGTGACTCTTAAACATGAAGCAGCTCATTAACACTCTGATCTTGATTGGTTGTTACCTGAGACACACCTTACGACAATGCATCAATAGCAGGACAACGATGTGCTGATTAAGAAGAGGGAAGATTTATGAATGAGCTTCAGTTATCACGATGCTAATTTAGTGTGACATCGTGATTTTTTTTATGAATTCCCCATTGTTTTTTAAATGGATGACAGCTCAGTGGATATTAATATGTCTTTCAGTCCTAATTATTTATATTTTCATTGAGGAGGTCTTTGTTCAGCTTTGTCAGACTTTAAAATAGGTTGTCATAGAGAGAGAGAGAGAGAGAGAGAGAGAGAAATTTGTTAGATGTTTGGTTTCTATTTTCAGACGGGTCACGAGTTGCTCACTCTGCTAGATGATGACACACACACACACACACATTGAGTCAAGTCTTCTTTGCTGGACTGTGATAAAACAACAGTATTGGTGAATTATCAGACTGGAAAGAGAAAAATGTTCTGTTTGTGTCTCAGAGGGACTATTCTACATAAATCAATAAATTAACATTTCTTTTCTTCAGTAGTGTCACATATATGTTGAGATAAACCGTTTTACAGTTAATCAAAGTTATAAAACGTCATCGTTTAGGGAAAAAAGTCTCTAGGTTCATGTGGGAAAAGAGGTAAATTGAGTCTTTTCTAAGTGAATCTAGCATCAGCATTCAATACATAAACTCCTCTGTTGTGTGTGTGTGTTTTGTTTTATATTCAGTGAAAAACCTCATTAAATGGTCACAGTGAGTGTTTAGTGTATCTTAAAGGACCATACCAGAGGTTTTATATTGTTTAAGCCCAAGAAATTCTACCCATATACACATTACATTACTGCCAACCATTTTCCAAAACATAAAACTGTATTTTAGTTTTCCTGTTAATTTGTGAAGTCTCCTAATCTTTAAAAATATATAAATAAAATATGCAGGTGATACACTCACTGTAAAATTTAATGTTTCATCTGGTAATACTTGTGTCTGAATGTGGAAGTCATGGATGTTTTAATTTCTCTGTAAAAGTTGTCTTTTCCTGGGATTATAGAGCTTCTACGGTTCCGGTGCATTTCTCTAGGCCAAGTCCAATAGCCCTGCCATTATCCTTTGGGCATTTTCATTTCCCAGATATTCAAGGTACAGTGACTTGTCTTTGAGTCACACCAAATTTCTGCCCAACCTTCGTGGCCATTGGACATGCTGTGTACGTGAGGCCCCTACGCAAGTTTTACTGCCCAATTGAGGAACGATTTGGCTGTCAGATGGTCTGCTAGATATCTGGCGTATAAGGAATATTGGTAGAAGGCCAATCACATTAATGTTAAAGGTACCTGTATGCGCCTTTGTGACTGGAGCAGCTCTAGCAACAATAAACATGGTGTAAGCAGCCGAGTGTGTGGACAGATAAACTGAGAGCAGAACAGCACAAAGTAACTCTGCCCTTCTTTTGTCAACATAGTGCTTTCTTCTTAATTTTCTCTTTTTAATCCTTCCGTTTCCTATTCTTCTTGGGTTTACATCTGGTTTGAGGATGCATTCTCACCCATGACATTGTGAATTACAAGCACAGCCATGTTGTTTCAATGAAACTTTATTGGAATTCTCAACAAATAAAGCCAAATGTACCGTGCAAGCACCCCGGTCGGGTGTTTCGATCATGAAGGATGGTTGATTAGATTGTAAGATAATACAATGCAAGGCATCGCTGAAAGTCAGTGGTGGTCTCTGTCTGGCTTATCTTTTTTGTCCTGAAAGCTCTACTATGTATGAAGTTTACCTGAGTGCAAAAAACTCAGTAAAGACATGTGATGGGTGAAGTGTTTCAGATAAAAGTAAATAAAACTCTGACAGTTCGGTGTGTGTTTGTTTTGTTTGTCAGATCTGTCTCGTAACCGGCTATCGGAGCTTCCTGTGGAGGTTTGTCTGTTTGTGTCTCTGGAGAGTCTGAACCTCTACCAAAATTGTCTTAGAGCCTTGCCAGAGTCCATGCTGAACCTGCAAGCCCTCACCTACCTGAATCTTAGGTATAAACACACACACACACACACACACACACACACATGCACAACCTGCAAGCCTTCACCTCAACCCACTGTGATAGCTCTAGTGTTGCTGTAATTGCCACTACCGTAAGGATTGCATTTTAGAGACCTGACATGCATGTTTTAATCTACATTTGTTTTGATGTTTATCAGATTTTCAGATCAAATGGCAAAATATCAGGCAGTAATTGCAATATAATTTTTGCTCCCTCTCTTCCTGTCTCTCTCCCTGTCTGTCTGGTCATCTGTCTGTCTGTTTGTCTGTCTGTGCAGTCGGAACCAGCTGTCTGTCCTCCCTGTGGTTGTCTGCAGTCTTCCACTGAAGGTTCTCATCGCTTGCAACAACAAACTGGTTTCTCTGCCGGAGGAAGTGGGACAGCTGAGACACCTGACTGAGTTGGTGAGTTTGTCTGTCCATTCTAAGTTTAAGGGCATTTTCACATGTTTTGGTCCGGTTGAGTCAGACTCGGGTTCGTTTTCCCACTTGTACTGTTTGTTTGTGCAGGTCTGAACACAGCAATTCACACTCAGATGTGGACCAAATAACCACACAGACCGTTTAGAGGAGGCAGTCTCAGTGCGGTTCCAAGCAAACTCTAGAGTGTTTCATTTGTGTTGTGAACATAATTCACACAACATCTGAACCAACTACAGATCAATCTACTGATCTATTGATTGATTAGAAGCAGAGATGCTAGGTGTGTGTGGTTACCATTAAGTAAACTCCTCCTTTGATTAGCTGTGAAAAGATGGTAATACATCAATCATAGCTAACACATGTAAGATGAACATGTTGAAAGTTAGCTTGTGGTTGGATGTTCTCAGTGTGTTGCTCATTCTCCTGTTCAGCGTCTGAAGGCAGCACTTCTTCTTCGCATCATGTGAAGCAACATGTGGTTTTCCACACGTCTTGAAGTCAGACTCAGCTTCTGCTGTCATAGTTTTCTGACTAGGAAAGTATGAAAGTATCCCAGTTCCATCTTTGTTTGATGTTATTTAGTTTTCCCACCAGAGTACATTTTTTTCTGTTTTGATTTTCTTTCTCCCGCACCCAGACATTTCTGACCAATGAGCAGAGAGAATGTTGTTGCATAAGTTTTTTTGAAACCAAAAGTAAAACAGTTCACTGATTCAGAGCAGAACAAACAGACTGCAGCTAAGACTGAAATTATTCATCAGATTATCTCACTTTCCACTATTGCTGCTCCGTTATTCTTTAAATATCAGAGATTGATGTGGATGATCATTAGATATCAGTGTGTGAAAGAGGAATCATATGGTGAAATTTGTGAAATCAAATGTTTTTTTTTTTTCATTTTTAAAACAAAATCCTTTTTCAAGTTGATTCCAAGTTGATTCCAACTTGGTTTCAAATTGTTTTGCAACCAGCGATTTTTTACAATTACATTGTGTTATTGATGATTGGTTATTGATGAATGTTATGAATGTCCTGCTAAGGATGTCAGCTGTAATGAGATCCAGATGCTACCATCTCAAGTCTGCCAGCTGGAGGCACTGCGAGACCTCAACATCAGAAGAAATCACCTGGCCCGACTTCCTCCAGGTATGCTCACACACACACACACGCACGCACACACACGCAAATGGAAGAGAAAATATTGTTTGTTGTCTGAAAACTTCTTATCATGTGTGTCTGTGTGCGTGTGTTTGTGTGTGCAGAGTTGGCGGAGCTTCCTCTGGTTCGACTGGATTTCTCCTGTAACAAAGTGACCTCCATCCCTGTCTGTTATAGACAACTGACACAACTACAGACCATCATCCTGGACAGCAACCCTCTACAGACACCCCCCGCACAGGTACACACACACACACACACACACACACACACACACACACACTCTCACACAGACACACATGTGGAGTTGGAGATTATGTTGGAAATGAAACTGAAGTCATTCTGAGTCGGAGCTTTCTATGACAGGCTCACTACTTATCAATCAACCATTGTAGCTTCTGTGTTGTATGATTTTTTTTTTTTTACTGTGTATGTGTGTGTCTTTGTGTGTGCGCATGTATGATTTTTGTATGTGTGCACACGTGTGTGTATTTGTGTGTGTTTTTAGATCTGTATAAAGGGGAAGGTCCACATATTTAAGTACCTGAACATGGAGGCCAGTAAGACGACCCCTGAGCTCCCAGACTATGACAGACGACCTCTGACCTTCAGCTCCTGGTCTGAACCGTTTTCATTCTTTCATGAAACACTTATTCACAATCCTTCAGTCCTCCAGTTATCTCTCTCTGCTCTCTCTGTCTTCATTTGTCTCTTTTCTTTAACAATTTGCATTCCAATTTTATTTGCTTTCTTTTTGTTTTCTTCATTTTGATATGCTATAAAATATTGATTGGTTTATAAAGAAATTTTGTCTTTTGCAGCAGTCACACTATAAGTTTGCAATTATTTCAGTGATCTGTGATAACTGTTATTGTTTATTAGCTGAGAAATACACATTTACCCACAATTCATTTTATATAAAAGTAAAAAATATGAAAAGCAACAAATAGATATTAAGAATAATCTCCCTCCCTCCCTCCCTCCCTCCCTCCAGTGTTGAGGAGTTGTATCCTGGTCGATCTTATGGTGCTCTGGATTCAGGATTTAACAGTGTTGACAGCGGAGACAAGAGATGGTCGGGGAATGAGGTCAGACACAGACACACCCAAACACACACCAACACACCCATTCACACACATGCTCCACCTCCTCTGAAGGGTGGCCAGTGAAGGTTTATTTGATCAACTGAGAATGTAATTAATCTAATGTAACATAATAATGTAATTACACACTTGTCACGAGTTCATACAGTCCAAAACTAAAGGTGTGTTCAGGTGTTAGTCATCAGCATGTAAACTGACGAACTATCTGCTCCACACATGTCGACTTCAGGGCAAAAATGTCTTTATGGGAATTCAGAACAGGTGTTGTTAGTGTGATTTTCCAACGGGTTTTGGATTTCATCAAAAAAAAAAAAAAAGCCCCTGATCAGAAACAAAGCAGCTCTTCCTCCTGCGATCGCTCTGTGTGTTCAGCGACACCACTCGAGAGGTTTTGTTTGTCACTGCACACAGCATCTGATGTGACGGATCCCCTGTTCAAGTATGTTGTGGGATAAACTTGATGCTGGAAACATTTTGAACCCTTGCTGGAATAGAGTAAAACCATAAGTGCCCTCCCTTCACTTAATTTGAAACCAAATTTCACTTGATTTGGCAGCCATCTTTCTTTTTTGGGGGATTCCTCCCCCCCCAATTCAAGAGAAGACAACATCTCAAAGCAAACATATTTACAAACGCAACTAAATGCATGCTAGTGCCCTCCATCAGCAGCAAGCTATAGCCAATGAGAGTACTATAGACACAGGGTGAGGGGAAACGAGAGGAGGCGTCTTAACATCTGTAACAAAACAGTAGCAATCGTGGCTATTGCAGAGATCAATTATTGGAAGAAGGAAATCCTGTCTTGTGAGTAGTGTGTCTCTGTTTCCCTGCATCACTTCTAATGTGTGTTTTTGTCACTGAATGTAATTTGGAGACATTCCGTTCCCTTTGAAAGATCTTGAAAAAATCATGCTGTGATTGGTTTAGCATTAATTTTTCCGTGATAACTGTTACACCGGGGATACCTGTCTGTCTTCCTGTCTGCCTTTCTGTCCAGAGAGGTGTTGAAAGTAAGATGAGAGATTCCTGGAGGAACTGATCAGGAGTTGTCAGAAACTCTGGATAAAAGTGTATTAGAACAGAATGACTCCCTGAGGAACTTAACAATGTTTCAGCTGTGACCAATCAGAAACTATCAGAAACAGGAAGTTCTGGGGTCAGGTTTGTGGACAGACTGGGACTGGTCTTGATAATCCATTATGATGGATTCAGTCTAGCAGTATGATCTTCAGAGGAGGTGGAGCTACAGAAACATGTTCCTCTGCTTTCTGTCTGTGTGTGACCTCACTTCCTGTCTGTCTGAGCAGCCCACAGAAGAACTGTCAGAACTTCCTCTGCGTGTGGCAGAGATCACCAGAGAGCAGAGACAGAGGAGGGAGGACAGCAGAGGAGGTGGAGGAGGAGGTCCCCCGCTGGCCAACGGCACATGTGAGACAATAACTCTTCTTCTGTTGTTAAAAATGCTGTTGAAAATTTTGACTTAATGGCGCCCCCCAGAGACAGAGCTGTGACAACTGATCATCTGATCTTGTGTCTGCGTCTCTTTCCTCCTGTCTCACCTCACTTCCTGTTTCTCATCTTGTCCTCTCTCTCTCTCTCTCTCTCTCTCTCTCTCTCTCTCTCTCTCTTTCTCTCACTCTGTCCTGCAGCAGACCTGGAGTTGGAGCAGATCGACTTCATTGACAGCTGTCCAGGCGAGGAGGAGGAGGAGGAATCGAGGAGTCGAGGAGCAGCAGACAGCAGCAGCCTCAGCTCTCAGTTTATGGCTTATATAGAGAGACGCATCACCAGAGAGGTAGGCGCTATGGCAGGGAATCGAACCCACATCTCTGAATTAAACAAGTTCGAACTGTTAGATTTGAGCTGAGGTAGACAGGATGTTCAGCTGTTCAGACTCTGATTGGCTGTCCATGTGACTCTCGGTGGGTGTGGTTTTATGGACAATGATGAGCATTTAAATATTGTAACATGTTAACGAGTGAACATGTTCAGATTAATTTTATTGATAATGCAGCAATGAATTATGGGTTAAAAAAAACTCTTTAATAAATAAAAAAATACTGCCTCTCTACCTTTCTGCTACCTGCCTGTCTATCTGCCTGTGTTTATCTGCTTGTCTTTTTGTATGTCTGTCTGTCTCTCTTTACCTGTCTAACTCTCTGTATGTCTACCTGTCTCTCTACCCGTCTTCATTTCTGTTCTGTCTGCTCTCTACCTGTCTATCTGTATACGTGCCTTTTTGTCTGCCTGTCTTTGCCTGTCTATATATCTGTCTCTCTCTCTGTCACCCTGTCTCCCTTAATGTCTTTATGTCTCTCTCTGTCTCTCTGCTTGTCTGTCTGTCTCTGTCTCTCCATCTGTCTATCTGTCTCTCTACCCATCTGTCTATCGGCCTGCCTACCTGTCTATCTTCCTGTCTGCTTACCTGTCTGTCTCTCCAGGGTTCTCCTGTCAAAATAAATTCCAGATTAGAGGAAGCAAGGAGACACAACAGGTATACACACACACACACACACACACACACACACACACACACACAGGTATACCTTCAACAGCTGTGTGCAGTGTAACATCTGTCTATGTGTCTGTCTCTCAGGAGTGTCGTGGATGGGCTAACAGCACCTCCTAGCTCCCATGCTCAGGTAATGAGCCCCCTGCTGTCTGTGTGCATAATAACACCCTTTATTAACACTAGTGGGTTTACTGATAAATTCTGCTTTACTCTTATGTGTCCATCTGTCCCCTCCTCCATGTGTCTCTTCAGAGGGCAGGGCCGGGAGGAGTTGGAGGCGGAGTGGAGAGGATGAGGAGGGAGGCCCAATTGGCTGCTCTGAGGTACGACGAGGAGAGACAGAAGTCACGCTCCCTGCTGAGAGATGCCGCTGGCAGCTACGTGAAGGTGAGAACACGTGGAGATGAAGGTAAATGGTTCGACTGGAGGAAGGCTTTACAAACATCAGAACCTGTAGAAGTTAGTTCACATGCTCACTGCTGAACCATTTTTAGGTTCTCAGGTACTTTATCTGTATGTAGACCACAGGAAGTGGAGTCTAAACTGGTTTCCTTCCCCAAAAACTCGGGCATTGAGTAACAACAGTGTGACTGGAATCATGATGTCTTAGGTCATTTCAGTGTAGAATAAAAGAGAAACTGAGAATAAGATAAAAGGATAGCAGTAAATTTCCCTCTTTCCAGAACAGTCTGATGGAATAGTAAGGATTATGGTGGAATTTGTATCCACTGAGAATTTATTTTATTGGAGTTTATATGACAAAGTGACAGAGTGAGCAAGCAAACAGATTTTAGGGAGAAAAAAAGTGAAACTTTGTCAAAGTTTGAGTTCAGTAGATCTTCATTTTGTCTGTCTGTCTGCCTGTCTATTGGTTTCTGTCTCTGTCTGTCTTCTTCCCTATTACCTGTTTCTCTGTCTCTGACTGCCTGTCTGTCTCTGTCTGTCTTTGTCTGCCTGGCTGCCTGCTCGTCTGCCTGCCTGCCTGTCTCTCTGTTTGTCCATGTGCCTGCCTGTCTCTCTACCTTTCTGCTTATCTCTTTGTCTGTCTCTTTTTATCTTGCTATCTCACTGTCTCTGTCTCTCTACTTTTTCTCTCTGTCTGTGTGCCTGCCTGTCTCTCTGCCTGTTTATCTCTCTCTGTTTCTGTTTATCTCGCTGTCTCATTCTGTCTCTCTGCTTGTCTTTGTCTGTCTGCATCTTTCAGTTTCTTGTTTAAATAAATGAATAATTTTAAACATAGTGATATTTTGTTGTTTTTCAGCATAAAGCAGCTCAGAGTCCCACCAAGTCCAGTCCAGACAGCGAGGTGAGGACAGTCTGTCCATCAGTGTGTCTCTCCATCCCTTTGTCTTGTGAACATGTCTTGTGCTTTAATGCTCTGCACTACATTGTTTTGTCTCTCACCTACGTAAATGTTTTCACACGGGCAGCTAATCAATAAATATCACATGCAGTCTCTTTCCTGGCTGAGATTTCTGAAATAAAGAGGATTTTAGTGCTGCTGTTTAGCCCCCCCCCCCCCCNCCCCCCCCCCCCGTGTAGGCCATAACCCTCTATCCATGTTACCTGCCCACACCTTCATATTGCGTGTCTGTTTGTCTGTCTGTGTGTGTTTATACGTGTATTCAGAACTTATACCACTCCAGACGCTCCACCCACACAGATGACTCCGCCCTCTTTATGGTAAGATCTTGTCTCCACCCTCAAAATTCAAAGTGGGATAAATCAGCTGAAGGTGCATGGTCATGTGCATGTTCACATGCGTGGTGAACTGGTGACCAAGTTTAGTTTAATGATAAATAATTAATCAGTAAACCTCTATGGGAGGTCTCAGACCTGCCTCCTAGTGGTGGATTTAAGTGTTAAATCACCGGATGTGAAAAAGAGGAGAAAACATGCAACTTTGACCTCAACTGAAAACTCAAACCTTCACTACTTCAGCAGTTTTTACTGCTTTACAGTAGAGTTTATGACACGCAAACAGCAGCATTTTGCTCTACTGCAGTACTGAGTAGTTTACCTACTGTTAGAGCTGTGCCGTATCGTATTAGTCATATGATAATATTGTATTATTAGTATAATTTTTTTTAATGAAAAACATTAGTCATATCATGATATTGAAGATATTGTGGAGTGATGACATTTTAATGAATTTTTATTTTTGTGTCTTTTGCTCTTTTGTTTACTTATTTTTTACTCATGTTTAGTTTGGTCATCCTTTTTTTGTGTTTTCATCTGTCTGTCCATCTCTGTGTCTCTCTCTTTCTTCCTGCCCGTGTGTCTCTGTCTGTCAGTGAGTGTTCATGGTGTTTAAAGATAGACACTAATACCACCACTATAAAGAGAAGGCCTGGTTTATACAGACAGGCCACACACACAAACGCACACATACATAGAGTGCAGTGACTGGATGTGTGTGTGTGTGTGTGTGTGTGTGTGTATTTTCTCTTTTCCCCCCTGTAAGTTTTTCTTTATGTTGACATGTAAACCATCTTTTTTTTTTTAATTTTCAGTTTCTTTTTCTTGCTGCTCTTTTGTTTCTACCCGTCTTCTCTTCCTGTCTGTCTCTCAGTTTGTAGATGGGTGTCACTCTCATGCCTCTAATAGCTCCCTCTTCTGTCCATCGCAGGTACTGCACTCTGCCTGCCTTTTTTGGTCTGTCTGCCTGCCTGTCTGTTGTCTCTCTGCCTACCTGTCTATATGTCTCTGTCTGTGTCTCAGCTGTCTAACTGTCCTGTGTTGTGTCTCTTCAGGGTGAAGACAGATCTACTCTGTCTGCTACAGGTAAGAGCAGAACTCATAATGAATGAAAGTTAGTAAACCAAAACAGAACATTCCCATGATTCTTAGCTGTATGCGAGGAGACTCACAGCAGAGAGACACACTCTCACATCCAGCTAACCCACCTGAAAGAATATTTCTATTTTCAGTTTGGATGCTGTTGTTAACATGATCGTACATGTCATGTGTCCTCATGTAGACACTGAGTCTGTTTCTCTTATTTGATTGTTCCTTGCTCCTTGACGTACTCTGGGATCTGAGGAATATTCCTGGCATGAAGTGGTAAAATCTACATGACTGATATGTGAAGGCGAGAAGGAAAAACAAACCAAGAAGTGGAGATCCCAGCACTGAAGTGCAATGAATGAAAAGACATGCGATCGGTTTGTTTGGAGCTGTCAGCGTCCGCATCGCGTCCTTCCTAAGCATGCACCAGACCTTAGTCAAAGTGACACTTGTTTTGCTTTTTACATTACAGTGTAAGTGAAATCTAACACCTCATGTTCTTTACAGCCAATCAGTCCACTTCTTACCCCAGCTCTGGGGGCGTGGCCTCTTGTCGAGCAGCCAGTCAGAGACCAGAGAGCTTCCTGTATCGCCTCAGTCAGAGGGAGGAGAAATGGAGAGGTAGGAGCATTTTGCTTTCAGTCAGAGGAGACATGACCTCTGGACACGAATCACAACCCTTACCTGACCTCATGTTCTGCTGTCTTCTCCTCTCTGTCCACCAGGTGACGCTGCTGCTGGTCCAAACCTGGAACAGGCTCCTGCTGCCCCTGCTGCTCCTGCTACTCCTACTTTGGTGGGAGAGGAGGCCGAGTTGGTGGAGCAGCTCCGCAAGGTGAGAAATCCAACAAAATGATGGAGACTTAAAGCTACACCGGTCATCATGCATGTTTGAGCACAATATGCACAATCCATGTATCTGTTACTGGCAACCATTTCTAAAAATATACTACTTTAATGGTAAATTTCAGAATTTTTTTACCTGCTTTCCAGACTTCCATTGAGTTCATTCCAGTATGCTATTAAAATCAACTTTTAGAGATTTGAAGCATGCTTGAAATAAGTAATCATCACAGCAAACAACATGTATTAGGATTTTTGCCAAAGTAACTTAACCGATCCAATATGGAGCTGCATGGAAGACAATGTATGTCTCCGCCATGGAATATAGTCCTAGGAGAAGATGGCTTTTACCCAGAAATTTAAACAATCATGCCTTCTACATCTTGCATAAGTGTTAGAAGGTTAAACACTGAATTTTAATGTAGATGTATCACCTGAACATTTGATTTTGAAAGATTAGGGGATTTGAAAAAACAACTGGAAAACTAAAATACAGTTTTATGTTTTGAAAATTAGTTGTCAGTAACATAACACGTATGTGGGTTGTACATATTGGGCTCAAACATGCACAATCGCCGGTATGGTCTGATAAACCTTCAAATTAAAGAGATTAAAGAACAAATTTGTAAAAATCAATACTAGAGAAGATATATTGTAAAAAATATTGCTCGGTCTCTCTCTCTGTCTGTCCGTTTCTGTCTCTCTAGAATATCGAGGCTCGTCTCAAGGTATCATTGCCTAGCGACCTGGGGGCAGCGTTGACAGATGGTGTAGTGCTTTGTCACCTGGCCAATCATGTGCGACCACGCTCCGTTTCCAGCATCCACATCCCCTCTCCTGCAGTGGTAAGTGCAGCCATTAGGAACTCTAGATAGTCTGGAATCATTTTTAATGAGAAGTACAGTAAAAGAAAAAACGAGTATACAGTACAATTAATGCTCCTCCTCCTCCTCCTCCTATCCTCCTCCTCCTCCTCCCCCTCCCACAGCCTAAACTCACCATGGCCAAATGTCGACGAAATGTTGAAAATTTCCTGGAGGCATGTCGCCGGATTGGTGTTCCACAGGTACATACACACGAGCGCGTGCACACACACACAGGCACACTAACTATTCCCAAAAATGTAAGCCTTAAGAACTAAAAGATCTTTCAATTCAGTTTTTGTGAACTAGAGAGAGAGAGAGAGAGAGAGAGAGAGAGAGAGAGAGNGTTTTTTTTGTTTTGTTTTGTTTTTTTTTTTTGACCAATCAGACGTGTCCATTACTACAAACTCTGACACTTCCTGCTTCATAGAAACAGGAAGAGCAATTTTCTGTGGACAGGAAGTGAACTTATATCCTATTTCCTGTGGTCCAAAAAGTTCCTGCTGTTAGAAAGGAACAATGTGTAACTGCTACCTCAACTAAGGGAGGATAACACAAGGTGTGGGCTGTGATGTCAAAAGATATATGACAGGATGTGTGTGACATCACTGTCTACTCGTCGTGTTTTTTCTTCTTTTAAAAAAAAAAAATGGAGGAAAACATGTCAAACTAATGGCTTTCTCTTTTCTCTCTCTCCTCATCTTCCATCCATTCTATGTCAATGGGTCCTTTCATTTATTATTTCCTTTGTCAATTATTGCTTTTACCTATCATCATGTCTACCCCATCATCATCATACACACGCACACATGCATGCACACAGGAGAGTCTGTGTTCAGTGGAGGAGGTTCTAGATGGGAAAGTGGGCGGGGTTTATGGGATACTGGGTGTGTTGCTGTTCCCGCCCCAGGCCATCCCCTCCCCTCAGGTCGAGCTGGCTGGTTTTGCCCTCTTTTACCTGTCAGTCATGTCGCTACTGTGCGCCATCTACATCCACTTGTCACCACACGTCTAAACCCCACCAGACCAAACCGATCCCCAAAACCACCGGCATGTTCAGCAACACAATATACAAAAAAACAGAGAGGAACAGGCAGATCAGAGTCATGAGAGTTAACTGAGACAAACAGCTAAAACAGTGTTTACCTGATTTCCCCGTTTCATGTTTATCACCGTAGTAACCGCATCACTTTGTGCATGGGTGCAGCATCAGCAAGACTCCTCAAACATCTTGACAGCACAGGTTAAACCAGATCCCATATCAGCAAGGAACCAGACTGTCCTGTACCAGACTGTCCTGTAACCTGAAGGCTGCACACCTGCTAACCTGCTAGCCTGACACACTTTGTGTGTGCACTACAATTGATCTTTGACCTCTGACCTTCCTGTGGAGAGAGCAGGAGCAGATCTGGCACCATGTCCACACTAACACAGATAAATTAGACTAAACAGATAAATTAGGAACAGTTGACTTGTCACGTGGTCACCATTTGCTGAACACCTCCCTCTGAAGATCTTCAGGTGATGTTGAAACTTGACAATCCCCCCTGCCCCCCAACATAATGAGTTACGAGGTTTACACTTACCATATATACTTGAGTATAAGTCGATCTTGTGTATAAACCGACACTCCCCCCCCCCCNCCCCCCCCCCGATTTTGACCTGAAAATTTAGATTTTTAAAGAAACCTGTATATAAGCCGACCCCCTGATGTTGTTCATTCAATTTATTTGTTTCGCAGATTACCTGTATTTCTGGGTATTGTCATAGTATTCCTGTGATTTTCGGAAAATAGTCCACATACCGGTATCAGTAAACAGACGATTACCGTAACTGACATTAGCTGACATTAACTTTTCCGGACTCCTCTTCCTTGTCTGAATCGCCAAACGGTTAGTTTTATCTTATCTCAAGCGTCTTGCTAATAAAGCACAAAACATGATGTTGAACGAGACTACCAAACAATGTTACCATACCGATATATGAAACAGCACTTTTATGAGGTTGTCTCTGATTGGCCCATTCTTTTGTCTTTGACCAATTACAACAGCACTTACTGGGCGCTGCAATGGCCGCTGCAAAATGTGCTGGATAAAATGTTTAGTCAGGAAAAATCTCATTCTAAGGTATGATTTATTTTTTATGAAGTATTTTCCATGGGTAGTGGTAATGGGTAGTATTTCCACCCCTGGACATTTCCTTCTGTGGGATCAAATTTGAATTTCTCACGTGTAAGCCGACCCCCCGATTTGCTTTGTGAAATTTGGTAATAAAAACTCGGCTTACACTCGAGTATACATGGTAAGCTCACTTCCTGCCTGCTAATGCTCCGCCCCCTGTGCCTTATGTGTGGCTGTGTTTTTACCATGTTTTGTTGTGTCAGAGGGATGAAGAGCGACAAATGATGAGGATGTGTGGGTGTTGTTTTTTTAGTGCACTGTGTGCCTCTGTTTTGTCCTGATGCTGGAAAATATTTTCCCTCTGAGCTCCTTTCATAATAAAAGCAATGGAAGCGTCTCATCTCAGTTCTGCCTCTTCAGTGCTTGACCTTTGACCTTCCTGTCCATTGCACATTTCAAAATCTGAAACAAGTTTTCTTAATGTTCACACTCCAAGAACAGACACTGAAAATATGCATTAAATAATGTTTCATTAAGTACCTTCAGTTCCTTCACAGTAAAAGCTCTCTAACATCTTCACAGTAAAAAACCTCCAGCTCCTTCAAAACAAACAAAAAAAACAACCTTCACAATAAAAGCTTTCCAACTCCTTCACAGTAAAAGCTTTCTAACATCTTCACAGTAAAAAACCTACAGCTCCTTCAAAACAAACAAAAAAAACAACCTTCACAATAAAAGCTTTCCAACTCCTTCACAGTAAAAGCTTTCTAACATCTTCACAGTAAAAAAACCACAGCTCCTTCAAAACAAACAAAAAAAACAACCTTCACAATAAAAGCTTTCCAACTCCTTCACAGTAAAAGCTTTCTAACATCTTCACAGTAAAAAAACCTACAGCTCCTTCAAAACAAACAAAAAAAAACAACCTTCACAATAAAAGCTTTCCAACTCCTTCAACAACTCCTTTCTAACATCTCCATCAAACATTCCTTTTGAATCTTATGCCATTTTAAGTGAAAGTTGCTTTTTTTTTTTTTTTTTTTTTTTTTGCTGTTACTTATTATTTATCACTTTTTTTAACCATGGTTATTTTTAATTTATTCATTCATTGATATGGCTTCCTGTTGTGTTTTTTCTTTTTTTTTTTCCTATATCCCCATTGTGTCCTCTTCTCTCTCTCGTCTCTCCCTTATGTCTCTCTTTCCCTCTGTCTCTCTCTCTCTCTTCCTGATCTCTTTTTCTCTCTGCTGTTTCTTGTCTTTCCCCCCTCTCTCTCTCTCTCTCTCTCTCTCTCTCTCTTCGTCTCACTGTCTCTCTCTCTCTTCGTCTCACTGTCTCTCTCTCTCTCTGTCTCACTCTCTCTCTCTTTCCTATTCTCTCTGTCTCTCTTTCTCTCTGTTTGTCTCCGTCTTTCTCTCTCTCTTGCTCTCTGTAGAGTCAGTTGTGTCTTCCTCTCCACATCTTGGAGGAGCGTGGGCTTCCCCAAGTAGCGGGAACCGTCAGTGCCCTGCTTGAGCTGGCCCCACCCAGACACTCCGTGTCCACAACAACCACACCCACCACGCCCGGGCCCNTTGAGCTGGCCCCACCCAGACACTCCGTGTCCACAACAACCACACCCACCACGCCCGGGCCCTCCCTTGCCATGTAGACAACATGCCCAACACATGCTCGCTTCATCTCCAACACGCAGTCTCTTGCAGTCATCAGGCGGCCATGTTTGATTCATGGATACTAAACGTGATGGTTTTAATAAATACTAAAAACCTTCTAAAAATCTGGAGGAGAGACGAGCAGAATTACATTCATTAGCATTCATTAGCATTCAGCTACGTTATCTTTACAACTACAGTGGAAAATATTTATCTCAAAGTTTTCAGGTACCAATTTTCTTTTTTTTTATTTTATGAAAAGATTGATTTTTAAATAAACTTTTGAATTTAATCTGACAAGCACATGAAAAATTGGTAACAGCTAATACGATCAGATGGTAGTTTGGCGCTGAAACTAACTCAGTGCTAATGTTAGCTTTTGTGATGGTTTTAGGTAGTTTGATGGTTTCTGTCTCTTCAATTTTAAGAAAAGGTGCTAATGTTTGATTGGCTGTCCTATCTGTCAGTTGTGGTTGTCAGTCTAATCATTACAGACCATGGTAGAGATTGAAGTTAACATACCGCTATTTTAGCTAACATAAATCAAGTTGGTTTGATGGTGGCTAACATGGGGTGCGCTCGTTTGGAGGTGTAGCTGACTAATAATAGTAAAGCTAATGTAGCTACTCCAACCATTAATTAATGTGATGGATCTAGTTGACTTGGATCTTTAAACTTCTGCAGCTTACGTGATAGATGTAATATGGTGGACATTAAGGTAGCTGCTAGCTTTAGATGTCTTGGCTATAGCTGGTTTGGACATGACTTTGATGTAGCTCACTGCTAATATTTGCAAGCATGTTGAATGTAGTTGGCAATGAAGCTGCCATAGCCAACATTACTTAACATCTGCCTGGTTTTATTAGAAGCTATAGGTCACTTAATTGCTAACAATGAATATTATGCTAAGTAAGCTCCTAATGTTAGTGAATATGTTACGGTATTGATGTGACTCTTACTTTCTCCACCAGATTGAAAGAAGCTTTATCAGAATTTTTTTTATGTAAAAATCTTTACACATTGAGTCATGTTTCCTGTGAGTGAAATCCAACTTGGCCGCCGTGTTAGATGAAGTCAGATTCCCTTCAACTCTAATTCTCCACAGAGAAGAACTTGTTTCCTGTTTGTTCTCCTGAGGACCTTCAGAGTCTTCAGTCCTGCAGTATGACAGACAGACAGATGGATGGATGTTTGGATCTCTCAGTCTGTCTGGTGCCTTTCACTGTGTCCTCTCTGTCCATGGGACCTTTTTTATTTTGCGCCATTTTTAGTATACTTATTACATGTCATTTTTCAATATTTTTCTTTTTTTTATTGCGAAGGTCAGTGGTGATGGAGCGTGTTAAAGGGCTTAAACACTAATGACTTTTACTGCAAATCAACTAGCTGGTAGACTGCAAACTGGTTTTCTAGCTGCTAACTTGCAGCTGTTTGGCATCACGTCATCACAATGGATCTTCCTCACTGTTGGATCAGGACCTTCTATCACATTAAACTACAGTCAGCAAGTCGCCGTGACAGAATAAAAACTAAAACTGAAAAAGTAAAGCTGAAACTAATGCCTCGCTCGCTGCTGTTTCACTGCTTCCATTTCATCCTCTAGTTGGGTTACATGGGAAGATGTTTTGCTAACAGTTGCTAGTGGGCTGGGGAAGTTTCGTTCACTCAAGTATGAACTGTATTCCAGTTATTCACAGCTTTTTTTCATTCATCCCCCAGACCTCCATTGTTAATGAGCTATTGTTTTTAGCTGACATTATCAAGCTAACCTTAGGTAGCTTGCTGACTAATACTAGCTCACTATTAGCCAACAAGCTAGACCTCTGAACCTCTGGTGTACACTAAGTGTATGATAATCACTAAATGTTTGATGAAATAACGAGACTCCTTACTGTTAATACTTATGTTGCAGATTATAGAGGTACAGGATGGCATTAGCAGCTACTCTTTATAGCTATATCAGCCTTATTTCACTGAAATATCTCAATAACTATGGGATGGGTCATCATGGAATTTGGTTCAGACATTCATAGTCCTCAGAGGATGAATCTTAATGACTCTTCATCTTTAGCAGCACCAGTAGGTTAAAAATTGTGCTACACTTTAGTTTATAATGATACCTGAACAACTAATGACCAGATTTGTAAAAGCCTCAGCTGTAGTTTGAGGTTAAATCTACCATTAGCATGCTAATTTGCTTAATAAACATGAGAAACCTTTAAGGAGATAATATGGAAGTATTAGCATTTTAGCATGCTGATGTGAGTGTTCAGCTCAAAGCCTAAGTCCAACTGAGCCTTACAAGCTTGAGTCTGAGATCTCCTAAATTTGTCATTGTCAGAGTTTCATCCACGTGATCCACCAATCTTGACTGGCTTGCATCTAAAATTTATGTTTCATTAAGAACAAAAACCTAAACATTTTTGCAGGTTCTCTGTTTCTTCACAGAGAGCAGTACGCAGTTTGAGTCCTGCAGAGGAAGTACACAGCAGCTTCTTCAGGCGGAAGGCAGAAAGAAATCTGTTTTTTTATGTTATTAAAAAGTATGTGTATAAATATAAACTGTAAATATATACATATATATAAATCTGGAGTTTGTGTGTTGCCATGACAGTAGGGAGCCACAGGGACAGACGCTGTCCCTAATCACTGGTCAAAGGATGAGAAAAGTGACTTTTGAAATTAAAATAAAGGTGCGACCTCTTCCTGGTGGGAGTAGGTTGCTGGGCGGAGCATATGGGGTGTTTTTTAAAGGAGGATTTGAACCAAAATTTAAACTTTAATCATGTTTTTCTTCTGTCAGTGAAAACAGCAGTGAAGTTTGTACACAGAAACACAGTGCAGTAGCTTCAAGTGGACTGTAGATGGTGTTTTTATGACGAACTTTAGCTTTGAGCACACTAAACACGTTTGTTTTTTGTTTGTTTGGTTTGGTTTGGTTTTTTGGGGGAGTTATGTCCAATGGGGAAAAGTGAAAATTTGGGTCACGCTAAAGGCTGTGTTTTTTCTGACATGGAACTGAACTTTCTTCAGAACATTAATTGAACGTGAGAAATTAAGTCTGAAAATTTCAGCAGGATTTATGCTATAAGACATTGTACATGGGGAAAAAAAAACTCCAACACGGAAAAGTGCAGTGGAACAGTTATTCAACTTGGAATTCCTTGTCAGAAACTCGGGCAAGATCTACCTTGCCCGACTTTTCGCAACACGCCTGATGTCACCACAATATGACGGCGCACACAGTGAACAGTAACAGATTCCCCTTTGCATCAAGTTGTAGTTGATAAAACTTGATTTTATTTGATATGTAGATTACATGGTATCCATGTTTTTCCTATCAGAAGCACTGGAGCATATTTAGATTATAACTCAGGAGAATCTACTTGGAACTTTCCAAGTTCTAAGTACAGTGGATCACAGTGCTGATCGTGGGTGATGTAGATGATGTGTTGAACGCTAACATGTAGCTAAATGCTAACATGTCGATAAAGGCTAATGCTTGTGTTTAACAATCTTCACTGCTTTTTCCACTGACAACAACAGGAGATAGTGATTTATTTTTTTTTTATTTTACACTTTTTAAATTATTTTATTTTCAGATTGCCATTTTTTTTTTTTTTTTTAANTTTTTTTTTTTTTTTTTAAATGCGTAGGGCTCATGGTGATGTTGAAAAATCAGCAGAGCATCCTTTCAAGCAATATCATTCCCTCGTGTGTTTATGGGGTCAGACAGAATTTTTAATTGGAGCATTTGTGCAAATATTTGATAATTTTGTGTAATTTCAGATGGATTTCCAATTTGCTGTCGATGTTGAAATGTTTTGGTTCTGAAAGCTCAATTTAAATGTTTCATTGTTTGTTTTCAGTGTTAAGTGTGAAAAAGGTGGTCATGACAAATAACAGACAGGAAGTTACTGGCACAACTTCCTGACATACTGTGTTGCATTTTACATCATCGTTTTGGATTTCCTGCTTGATTAACAACAATAAACATTAGTTGGTTAAACCTGAATTTTTACAACCAGCTAAACAAACAGTTTGTGCAGGCGACCATGTTTTCTCACCACATCGGCTTGTGCGCAAGAGAGGTCGAGAATAACACTTTTCTAAACTTTTTTCCATTTGACCTGAACGCAGCATCAGGCCTTCTGTTTTAGTTTGAACTGCTGGGAAGCGTACACCAGGAAAAAGAGGGTTTTTGCCATGAATTGATACTCTAAGGTTTGTACCGCTCTCAACAAGCTCCATCAATCAGACATTTCAGTTTATAGACATTAAAATTGAGTTGTGTTTGGAGCAGAAGCTGAGACTCGTAGACCGCCTGAGACACTTCACTCTGGGCCAAATAGCCCATGAGAGCTTTGATTGACAGGGCTCTGAGGTGACACATGTAACATGTAAACATGTTTGGTGGACGTCAGCAGATCACACAATCGATCTACATGATCGATCTGAATGAATTTACAGGAGGATTTCTCATGTTTACACGGAGGACACAGAACTGACTGCCGCTACCAAACAGCTGTTTTTAACTTTTTTCATTTTTACACTTTTTTTTTTTTTTTTTTTTTTTTTTTGTGGCTGATAAACTGTATAAAAGATTGAGCACAGCTGTACTGAAGATTTGGATTTAAGTTTGTGTAATTAAATAAAATGTCTAATGGAACATGTTTTCATTGATGCTGAACTGTTTCAAAGGAGGGAGAGAAGGAAACATTCTATTAACCCATAAGAACCCAGACCCATTTTTCCTTAAAGGAAAATTATGGGGGATATAAAACAGACTAAATGGACCCCATGGAACACATTTGTAAAATTTGTTTTGACATACTACCCCCTAGTGTTAAAGATCTGTAATCTTACATATGTGTTACGTTGGGCGTTTATGATTTTAAAAAAATTTCCTCATTTGAAAATAAATCAGCTTGACAGTCTTTAAGTGTTAATGATTATTGATTACAATTAATCACATTAACAATATTAATGGATTGATGCAGATTCTCAGTCATCCAGGCGGTAAATATGTTGTATAAAAACTCAGTCAGGTCAACTGGATTCAAGTTTTAGTTCTGAAACGTTTCACCATTTATCCAAATGGCTTCGTCAGTCAGAAATGAATGCACAGAAGGATGTTAAACCTCCAGTAACTACAGTAACTATNCTTCGTCAGTCAGAAATGAATGCACAGAAGGATGTTAAACCTCCAGTAACTACAGTAACTATGTTACTTTTCTAAGCGTTGACAGCAGGATGTGAATGATTTATTGATGTTGACACATTTTGAACCTTCTCAAAGTGACTTTTTTCCAAAATGGACAGAAACCTCTTGAAAAAACATGAAGAAAAGTTGACTGGAGTGCAAAGAAATCTCATTTCTTCTCGGTTTGTTTCTTCTTTCCATCTTTGGTTTTCTTTCCTTTTGCTAAGAGTTTGAGGCCTCGGCGAACTGTGCAGCCTCTCCACCAGGCCTGTACCTGCAGGATGAAAGGTCAGAGGTTACAGTTGCGTTATTAAAGCTGGTTTATGCTTACCACTCAGACACAACACTGGATGCACGGAAAACAGTGCTGGACCGCACTGTCATTATGCAATTAGACTAATTGCTTAATGACAGTAAGCCATAATTGCTGAAACGGTCGGCCACAGAAGCCACATTTGACATTCACAAACAAAGTTTGAAACTCAAAGTTTGAAACAACGGACAGTTTCTTTGGTGCCTACATTTATGACTGATGATAAAATCCCAGTAGTTTTGAGAATTAGTTAATGTTTATTTTTAAAGCTACAAGAATCATAAACATAGCAATGTTGATGTTTGTGTGCTTTTTCATGATATAATGTTGAATTGTTACAGATTTTTTTAGATTTTGATGATAGAATTTTTCATATATGTTTGGAGTGTTCTGTGGAGCAGAGTCATACAATCCAGCTGCACTTCTCTTATATTCCAGCAGAAAACATTGCAACTTTCTAGCCATGCCTAAATGTCTTTTCAGAGCAGGAAGTAAGCGACCACCCCCTCATTCATTTCAGTGAGAGATTCTGGCAGGATCTGGGCCGTCCAGCATGGAGGAAAAATCTGTGATGAATACTTTACAGTATTGACGCAGAATGTAAGACCTGTGGATCAGTGTTGTGATTGGCTGTTGGTCAGTTACCATGGTGGCAGCTCTGATCTCTGCCTGCTCTCTCTCCTGCTTTCTCCGCAATTTCTCCTTCTGCTCTCTGACCTCCATCACCAGATGCTCTGCGACCCTGTACTGAACATGTTACACCACATTAGAACCTGCTATGCCACTTCTTGTTGTGGAACCTCCAATCAGTGAAGGCCTCTTCAGTACCTTCATGCTCAGCTCCTGCAGCCTCTCCTGATTGGTCATCTTTTTTCCACGCATCACATCCAGCTGCTGCTGCTTCTGGTGCCTCATCTGCTGCAAGCGTTGCTGCCACAGCTGCAGCTGCTGCTGCACCTGCTGATAAACAACAACAACAACATGAACTGCCAACTGACAACAATGACAACAACAAATAGCAACAAGCAGCCATTGCAGTACTTCTTGAAGTATTAGTGTTAGCAGTAGCAGTAGTATACTGTAGTAACCTTGTTCTGGCTGTACAGGAAAGTCTTTGCCTCCTCGTGAACTCTTTCCTCCAGCATCAGCTTCTCCTGCAGCAGCTGACAGAATACAGAGAGTGTGAGACAGCTCGAGACTGACAGACGTGGGGGACACGCTGTGGACTAAATGCAACTCCAGAGACAAACGTTAAACTGGACAGCGAGTCTAAAAACACCTTAACCAGACTAAAGTAAATTACTAAAGCAGACTGAGGTGGGTTAAAGCAGGATCTGGCAGACTGATTCAGATTCAGATTTTGTTATTGTCCCTGGTGAGAGAAATTCTTCTGCAGCAGGGCAGCATCGCAAACAACCACATAAGACAATTACAAATTAAGAAGAATCAACAGTTAAAAACTACATTAAAAGCTATATTAAAAAAGAGTCCAGTTCAGTGTGGACCAGTCCAGACTGGTGTGAACCCACATTCCTCTGGTCCTCCAGCAGTTTCTCCGCCTGCCCAGTTTGTTTTAGTGTTTTCTGAAGCTGCAACTCCACATTCTTCTTCACACTGTCTATTTCTGCTTGCAGCTCCGCCTCCTGATCCTTCTGTTCAGCCTTCAGTTGGACCCTCTGCTTTTCCAGGTCCTCAATCTGAAGGGGGCAGTACAAGGATTATCCCACTGTTACACTTATGAGCTGTAATTGATCCAAAAACTATTAAAATGTTAATGAAACACGTTGTATGTGTATGAAACATGGAGTCTTAAATTGATTCAGTCATAGGAGATCAGGTCTCAGTTCTGCTGAGCAGATCTAGGGTCTAGTCTTAGGTTGACCTCATCCTTTGGGACCACTTTTGGTGGACCCAGTCTCAGCTGGGTCTACCTTTAGTTTCCAGTCACATTTTTGAAGCTCCTCTTGTTGTCTCCGCAGAGTCTGGTATCTCTCTCTTTCATCCTTCTCTCTGTGGAGACACATGGTTACATGTAATCACACAAACACACACACACATATATACACACAAACACACACACACCATGTAATGAACCTGTTGATGATGTGGCACTGCTGAGCCTTCCTCCTCTCTTCTTCCTCCACCACCTGAAGCAGAACATTGAAACTCTGTTGCTCCTGCAGCTCCTCCTGAACACTGCACATCTGCTGCAATATGTGCTGCCTGAGAGAGAGAGAGAGAGAGAGAGAGAGAGAGAGAGCATCTAAACTCCAGTAGAACTCTATAAACACATTCACACTATACAGTATAAACACACAAATCCATACTTGAAGAACACATCTGTCTGTCTGCCTGTCTCTCTCACTCTCTGTCTGTCCGTCTGGATGTATGTCTGCTGTCTGTCTGTCTCTCTACCTGTCTGTCTCTGTCTCTGTCTGTTTGCCTGTCTATCTCTACAGTATGTCTGCCTGTCTGTCTGCCTGTCTACAGTATGTGTCTGTCTGTCCTCACCAGTCTCTCCTCAGTTTGGACACTCTGGCCTTCTCCACAGCTCCCTGCAGACACACACACACACACATTTCTTAAATTCTTCATATAAAAAGCATTAAAATTATTTATATGTAACTTATCATTGTAGTTTATGATGTGATATTTAAGTATTTTAAAGGACCATACCAGTGGTTCTGTATGTTTAAGCCTAAGAAATTCTACCCGTATACACATTATGTTACTGCCAAACCTTTTCCAAAACATAAAACTGTATTTTAGTTTTCCTGTTATTTTGTCAAATCCTGTAATCTTTAAAATGAAATGTACAGGTGATAAAATTCAATGTTTCCCTTTCTAACACTTATACACGATAATAGAAGGCATGGTCATTTTAATTTCTCAGTAAAAGCAGTTTTCTCCTTGGACTATATTTCCTGGTGGAGACATGCATTTTCTTCCGTGCAGCTTTGCGTTGGATTGGTTACATAAAGTTTAAAAACAATAAACAAACAAAAATATACCGAAGACATCTTGTTCACCATGATGGATTACTTATCTCAAGCACGTTTCAAGTTACTGGAATGAACTGAAACCAATCACAGTCTGGAAGGTATGAAAAACAACTCTGGAATTTATATAAAGTAGAGTATTTTGGGAAATGATTGCCAGTAAAGTAACATATAATTAGATTGTATATATATTGGGCTCAAACATGCAGAACCACTTTAAAGTTTATCTTTTATGTTTGTTTTTTTTATTAGTCATTTGTATATTTATTGTATTTTTAAAACTGTTACTTTCTTTAAGATGTAAAGATGTTTTTAGTTGATTTACACCTGTGCTCCTGTTGTAGTGCTGCGTCCCCTGCTGGATCCCACCGTCATTACATGTCCCAGAATTATCAACTGGTCCGTACAGTCCTCCAATACAGCCGCCAGCCTGACACAGTCCAGCCTGGACAAAGACATCCTGCTGAGACAGAGACAGACAGACAGAGTGAGAGAGAGAAGAAGACAGTCAGTGAAAGAGAGAGAGAGAGAGAGAGAGAGAGAGAGAGAGAGAGAGAGAAAGAGAAAGAACAAGAAAGAGAGAGAGAAAGAAACAGACAGGCAGAGGGAGAGAGAGTTGAGTTTTTGGAAAGGTTTTATATAACAAAACAGGTTTTAAAAAATTCTAAAACTTCATTTTCAGAATAAAAACAGTCCCATTCCTTACATATTCTTTGATATTATTATTATTATTATTATTTATATATTTTTTTTCATTATTTCAAGTGTAAATATGATTCCATTTACACAAGTTGATCATTTTAATTTATTCAAATTCCCTGAAAGAACAGTTTAGTTTCATTCAGCCATTAATGTAAGTTTTGTGATAAGTAGAAAACTTCAAACCAACATATATTAATAACATAGTTTCGCACATGCTGCAGTGTAACTATCCCAAAACTTACCAGTTAGGTGAATTTACTAATATATTTGGAAAAATTGTATATATATTATAATATTACCAGCGTATATTACAGCTAAGCAAAATTAGGGAAAACGAAATCATCAATAAATCGCAAATCACTTAGCATGATGATGAGCTACTTTTCTGTTACACATAAAATAATAAAACTATTCCCGTTTAAAAATATTAACTCACATCAGTTCACCTGAACTTTTACTCGCATAAATACTTTGTTCTTATAAAACAGATATATTTTATCCAAAAACAGGAACCATTAGCTGTCATCAGGATCAGTTGATATCTCTCACCATGGTAACATACCAGCGAAATCAGAAGCACCGGATGTCCAGATGTTTATTTAATTTTCTAAGTACACACACATTTATATTTATAATCAACACACCTGTAGATTTTTATTAGCTGTTTTTGGTGCAATAAAACATAAATAAATAAATAAAAATTTAAAACTTTGCCTTTTCTGAACAGGCAGCTTCACGGGCACCCATGTCAATAATAATTTCCCATCATTCCTTTCTCACTTCCTTTTCCTCCATTTTTTTTCTCAGTGCAGGTAAAGCAAGATTCATCTGTATATTAAAATGTGAAATTTTTATGGTTTTTGCTTCTTTCCCCCTCTGATTCTAACCACTGCGGACAGTTCAGCTCGTCTCACGCTCAAACAGCTGCGGTGTGTTTGTGTGGCGGTGCGGATGACAGAGATTTGGATTGGATTATGTTTAGCAAGAAGCTAGCTGAGCGCCGCTGTGCTCCCGGCGCTTTGACCGAGCTCTGGTTTTCGGTACCAATATAACTCTGCTTCACTGAGCCGGTGTACTTGTTTAATTGCAGCTGAGAGTATAAATGTTTTTCCCGTTAACTCGTAAAGAGAACCTGGTGTAAACATCTGTCGGTATGCTGGTAGCGACTCAGTTAGCATAGCAAGTACTGCGTTAGCATTAAAGCTGGAGAAATGTTCTTTGAGTTACTTTATAAAGTTCACTGCTGTAGTGTCGGGATGATTTAGACTTTATGTTGAGAATTGTCTTCATTTATTCGTTTATTGTACTTGAATGTGGATGTGAACTTTTAAGAATCAGGAAGATCAAATGTTCATTGCTGTCATCTTTGATAGTATAGTTGTTAATGGTTCATTATTTACACGCACAGCTGTGTGTTCAGACTTGCCTGATTCAGTCTTGCAGTGGTCACAGTTCAGGAAAAGAAATCCTATAAAAAAAACATAGTTAAATGTTGGATTTGTTACACTGTCAAGTGTCAATATCAACTTCACAAGTCCAGTTAGTTGGTCTCTGGTGTGCAGACAATGGAAATAATGAAATGGTCTGCCAAGTATATTTTGAGTTTTACAGTGAGTTGATATGAAACTTCAGTAAAGTGAGTAAGTCTCTTTAATGTAACATGAACTCAGTTTCTCATTCAGTCATACGTTGGCAAATATATAACACTGTTCAACCTAGTGCATGCATAGTAACCGACAGGACACGATAGCTCTGAAATGGACCATCCCTATCTGTTCTCGCACTTTGATGGCCACACACTTCAACCTCAGGAGGATGGCAGTTGATGAATTGTGAGAGAGGAAAAACATTGTAGTATTTGAGGCTCTTTATATTTGCCTGGATCTCCACTTCTTGGTTTATTCTTCTTTTTGGACTTCACATATCAGTCATGTAGATTTTTGCACTTCATGTGTTAAGAATGTTCCTCAGATTACATGCTATCTCCTGCCAGGAATTGGCAGCCATTTGTCTTTATAATTCCTCATGGAGGAAATGTATAGGTGCCTTTGCATTCATTTTGAGTGCAATTATGTCACATTTTCTCCTGCACCAACTGTTGTGTCTGTGTTAAGCATAAACCAGTCATGACAGTGCTGTATCTGTGGCTAGTCCATCTGTGATAAAGCTGTTGCTGCTGTCCAGTTGTTAATCTGAATGTATTTTTGTGTTCAGGTGGCTTCACCTCGATCAGACTAACGATGCCTGGAAGGTAAGAACAAGACCAGGATCTGCTTTAAAGGACCATACCAGTGATTCTGCATGTTGAGCCCAGTATGTACTACTTGAGCATGAACCCGTGATGATGTTTGTCTCCCTCAGACTGTGGAGTAAAGCCATCTTTACTGGCTACAAACGCGGCCTGAGGAACCAGCGTGAACACACCGCCCTCCTCAAGCTGGAGGGGTGCTACACCCGTGATGAGGTCGACTTTTACCTGGGCAAACGCTGCGCCTATGTCTACAAGGCCAAGAAGTGAGTCCAAGCTGGGTGGGGGTGAGGGGTCAGTCTGTCTGCTTTTGATTGGTTACTGAAGCAACGTTCGTACTGTGCTTCTCACCAGCACTGTGATCGAATCCAGGTTTGAGGGATCTTTGACTGAATTGAGCTTCATGGTTAATTGAAGTTTAAGTCCACCCTTTGACCAATCAGAATTGGGAACTTCTTCACTATGATTGGCTGGCAGGTGTCCTGAGATAGAAAAGTGTTTCCTGCTGGTGTGGATGTGACAGTATGTATGTTTTATGTTTGTGCAGGAACACGGTGACGCCGGGTGGTAAACCCAATAAGACCCGTGTGATCTGGGGGAAGGTGACCCGCGCTCACGGTAACAGCGGGATGGTGCGCGCCAAGTTCACCAGCAACCTGCCAGCCAAGGCCATCGGACACAGAATCAGAGTGGTGAGAGGACACTTTGGTTTGGTCTGCAGGCAGCCAATCACAATAAGTCACAGACCATGTTTATTATAGTATCAGTCAGAAGTAAGTACACACCTGTCTATTAGTAGGACAAACAGAGTTTTTACTTTCTGTAGGCAGTGTCTACGTTGGATAGCCATTTGGATCTGTTGAGCCTTTAATTCTAGCACATTTAATAATAACTGAAATTGGGAAAATACTTGAAACAGAATTTGTATTAACTAATCTACATAACATAGTTTCAGAACTAACTACACCCCTACTCAAAACAAAGCATGTGTCACTAGACGAAACACCTTTACTACAGACACTTCCTGTTTTAACACCACATCACCTGTCACTTTTTCATGCAGTATACACCTGAATAGTGTGGTATAACGTTTGTGCAAGACAAATTTTGTGACAGTCTGAAGCCACATAGTAAAAATGGCTCCATGTGGGAGAAGATTTGAAAAAAAAAAAAAAAAAANAAAAAAAAAAAAAAAAAAAGAATCATTGAATTGCATAAAAGCAAAGTTGGTACAAAACCGTTGCTAAAACTTTGCTAAAGAGCAAAAATCCTGTGGTGAAGGTGATGCAAAGGTGTAAAAGCACGGGTACAGAGGTCACCAAACAGCGACCAGATGACCTCAGAGACTGTCACAGAGAGCTGTTAACCATGTTACTAAGCTAGCACTGAAGGACAGACGCATGATGTCTCCCAGCTAGCTGAAGTTGCATCAGAGTTTCACAGCTACAGTCAGAGAACACTGGCAGGTCAGAACTCTGTGGACAGACATCTCGTCCAAAACCATTATTCACACAGTGACACGAGCAAGCCAGATGTAAGTTTGCTGAGCTACACAAGGACAAAGCCTGAACCTTCTGGGACTCAGTACTTTGGTCAGAGGAGACCAAAATAAAGCTGTTTGGCTCTGACGGTGTGCAGAGAGTTTGGTAGCATCCAGAAGAAGAGTACAAAGAAGAGAGCTTGGTGCCCACTGTTAAGCTTGGAGGCAGTAGCCTCATGGTATAGGGTTGCATGAGGTTGTCAGGGTGGAGAGCTGCAGTTCATCGATGGAATCATGAATGCTGACAGTTATTGTCAAATACTGGAAGAGAAGATGATCCTTCACTGAGAAGGCTGGGACAGGGCTCAAGATTTCAGCACGACATGACCCTAACACCATGCCAAGAAGACTTACAACTTTCTAAAGAGAAAGAGGGTGAAGGGACTGGACTGGACCAGTATGTCTCCAGACTTGAATCTATGGAACACCTCTGGAATGTGCTCAAACGGAAAGCAGCAATCCAACCTTTGAAACCTGACAGAAATCATAACAGCAGAGTGGCTAACATCTCTCAGAGCTCCTGTGCTGATTTACTTCATTCAGTATCAAGACGTGCACAAGCTGTGCTGGCAAACAATAGTGGGTCTACAAAATATTAACATTTTTGGTAAGGGCTGTACTTGCTTGTGAAACTACCGCATGTTATGTAGAAGATTAATTAATAAAAATTCTGTTTTCCCAATTTCAGTTATTGTTAAATGTGCTACAATAAAGGCTCACCAGATCAAATGGCTATCCAACCTAGACATTACCTACAGAAAGTAAAACTCTGATTTTCTTACTAATAGACAGAGGTGTACTTACTTCTGACTGATACTGTAAATAATTAATATTTTCATTATGGTGCGATAATGGAAAACTCTTGATGTGTTCGAGGACACTTTGAAATTGGAGTTGTTTTTTTTTAATGCAAGAAACCAAATTCACATTTTACTGCTGTAAATTGTAAGAAGTTTTACAACTTCTGTTTTTTTCTTCTAGATTTGATTTTGTGATCAGTTTGTTAGTGCAGTGAACCCACACACACACACACACACACACACACACACACCCCTAGCTGACAAGATGGTTTGTTAATTAATAAATGAGAAGCTACCAGAGTGACACACTCATATGGAGCAACATTCAGCCTGTGAAAACGTGTGAAAGCTTTTGTGACTATAGAGAAAGTGTTGATGACATCACAGGGGTTACTTCCTGCCAGTGTTTTGAAAACTAAAGCCACTGTTTGAAGTTGGTGTGTCAGTCTAACAACAGCTAGCTTCACCTGGTATCAGCTAACACTTAGCTTCTCCAGTCACAGAACAACTAAATTCAGTCTCAACACAAACTCAGACTAGCTGTAGTGATGTTTCTTATTTCATGTCTGTGTTAAATACAAAGTGGCGTCATGTTTGGCTCATGTGACAGTCTTATTTCATTAGCTGATTCAGTTTGTCGGTTAGCTTGTGCTTGTTTTGTCTGACAGAACAACAACAATGAACACTGTTGGATTATTAGAGATTGATAGAATGTAAAAAGCCACAACAAGCTGCATTAGCCCACTCAGGCTGTAATGTGGATTCCTTATGAGCACCCACAGCAGGACGTGAATGAGGAAGTGCGAGAAATTTTGTGGTATAGGTGCAGGGTGAGCAGCTTTCATTGAGTCGCCATGTTTAACATGGTTTCTGTTTCAAACCATGATTGGTCACACTGACATGAACACAAAGAGCTGTGACACGAGGAAAATTGTGAACGTAAAGATGCTTTTCCACCTCACATTAAAAATAGTTGTGGTTATTTGGAGTCTGCTGCATTGTGATTGGATCTCAGCAGGTGGGTCGTTAAGTGGTTCATGTTTCCTCTTTGCTCCATGGACGAGCGTCACCATTTTTGAAGGAGAATATCTCATGAATGTGTCAAGCTGTCAGATTGCGTTTACACCTGGATCAATGTGACCAAACTCTGATCTTATCTAAAATGTGAGGTGGAAATGAGATCTAACGTTTGTGTATGAACTGATCTGAATGATGGACTGATAATACATGAACCTAATAATCAGGAACAAAGCTGCTCAGCGTAACATTTTAGTCTTAAATGCATTAAAATTGTAAGAATGATGTATTTTTTCTCTAAGAATTAAGAATGTGACTTGATCTCAGTTTCTGAATTTTCCACACCAAAGGTCAGGTGGAGCAGAGGATCACAGCAGATCTGTTCTCAGAGCAGTGACGCTGAGATGTTAAATGATAATCTGTTTCCTGTCTGAGCGTGTCTCTCGTCCTGTCTGTCTTTCAGATGCTGTATCCCTCTCGAATCTGAAGAGGACGACATGCAGCTGCTGTTCATGATGTTGTTGTACATAAACAATAAACAAACAGATCCAACCAATCACCTGCCTTCTGTTTATTTATTTTTGTTGTTGTTTTTGCTGAAAAGATTATTGACTGGTCCCTTTGTTGCTGCATACTAGAGATGTATATAACTTTTTTAAAATGTGGTTTACAAATGACATGTCTATTGACTATTCATCAAACAGAATTCCAGTTTCCTTGAAATATTACAAGATAAAATAAAACACGGTAAAAACGGACAAACATCCATTAATCTGTCGAATGAAATGAAGACAAACATTTTGCACTAGCATGAAAAATAAATGCTTTTGTTTCTGTTAAATAACCAGAAATCAGTATGATCAAAACAAATCATTAAAGATTAAAATAGTGAGTTTACACACTTAAAGAACTATACCAGTGGTTTTGCATGTTTGAGCCTAATACTACCTGCACATAAACTGGTTTGGTGAAGTCTAGCAGAATATGTTCAGTAAGGAGCAAATACAATGATGATAAAGATAAAATAAATTTGGGACTATTTACAATGTAGGCTAAAAATTAAAAATACTCAGAAGACAATGACTTGTGGGGAAAAAAGTATCTCAAATGAAAAATACCCTTAAAAACAACATTTGTTCAGCAGATTTAGTCTAAGAAATTGTCATTGGCTCTGTTGGTTTCGCTCAGCTGGGTTTGTTTTGCAAACCTTTTGAGTTCAAATCCTGGTAAAACCATGTTGCTGTGGTTTGCATCTTATAGTTATAAAAATAAAACAAGACAAACTGGCATCAAGAATCCAACCAAAAATGCTTGGAATGGATCACATGGTTCATTATCCATTATATTTAATCAATCTATTCGATTGTCCTGCAGATTTACTCTAGAGATATGACTTTGAGATTATACTGAGGTTGTCAGTTTAAATCCCTTCAGATTTGATTTTGACATTTGCACCCTATAATTTTCAAAGTAAAACAAGAAAAACATTGGCATTGAGAGTCCAACCAAATGCTAAATGTAGTCTTACTGAGGGCACAAAGGACCCAGGATGCCAGGATAATAATAATAATAATAATAATAATAATAATAATAATAATAGATTTAAAATTATGTTACTAATTGANATAATAATAATAATAATAATAATAATAATAATAATAATAATAGATTTAAAATTATGTTACTAATTGATACAGGTCTGTTATATCTCCATAAACTATTGTCTTGTAATATTGTATTTAAAACATTTTTTTCCAACTTTTATTTCAAGAACAAAACCAATTACAGTGCCAGGGATTCTCATGTATCATACAAAAAACATTCATGACTCAATATCATGTATTGGATTTAAAAAAAAAAGACAAGTATTCACAGTTTTTATGGCTTTTCTATTGGAGGAAACAAATTGCGGATATTGGAAAAACTCATTTTCAAATAAAAAGAAAAGAGACTGTTTCTTGTTAAATTTGTATTTGTGTATATAAAATTTTGCAAGGATTAATAGAAGGTTAATTTAAAAATATTCTTTCTACTTTTCTTTTACAAAATAAAAAAGTAGCGTGAGGCGAGAAGGCCGTAAAGTGACGGCAGAGTGGGAGGAGTCTGCAGCCGGACTACAATTCCCATGAGACTTTGCGCGAGTAGTTGCGCAGCATCCGGAGTCACAGCTCATTCAGGGGATGCTGTTTACGCGGAGAGGAGCGGACCTGAAAGAAGACAGACAGCGTGCAGACAGACAGGTAGGAGGACTTTAACCTGAAAACGGATGAATTAACGTTTGTTTGTTGTTCCGCGTTTCCGGTCATTAATGTGCATGAGCACATTTTGTTAGGTAACATCTGCTTTTATTCTGAAGGGCTCCAGCAGAACACTACTCAAAATATTTAATTTATTCCCAGTAAAATTCCTCTAATATTCCCTCCAGTGCTTTATATTTAGTTTTTTTTTTTCTGGAAATTTACTTTTATTCTATAATATTTTTACTGTCTGTCACTGCTATTGTTTGTTTTGTAGTATGACCGATTTTTCTGGTAATATCCCAATATTACTGACCTCTAGAGTCTAACAGAAATTATAGAAAAAGTAAGAACAAAAAAGCAAAATACCATATGAAAGACGTATAATATTCAGGTCATAGAAACTGTATTCCTTTCTTGTTATTTTTGTAAAAGTTTCCTACATTTCCAGAATGTTTTTGGATGGTCTAATGGCTCTCTCTCCTTATTTAGGGAGTTTCTGGCTTGTGGAAGGGTCAGAGGTCACAGGTCCATGTTGGCTGATAGAAGATGATAGAACATGACTTTGGATGGGACGAGTCAGGGTCACCAAAAGCCTGCTGCCAGGGAGGCACTGTGCTGGGCTCAGAGCATGATGCTGGGAAACAGGTGAGAAAAGGCAAAACAGTTGAGCAATATATCAACAATACAACACAGATATAGCAGTACCAGCGTAGTGACTAGCAGATATATAAATTATAGTACAATAATGTTTTACAGGCTGCATGTTAATGTATTTTTAATTTTTCTTAATTTGGCCTTTAACTATTGCTGTATTTCTATTAAGAATTTAATCTGTAGTGAATTTCTGATTTACACCATTCAAAGTTTTCAAATATCTGAATTTACTAAACAAATAAAAAACAATAAACTTTATCATACTTTATCATTTAACTGTAAAATCTGTAGTGTAAAACAGAGTCAAACCTCTTTAATAACATTTGTGGGATTATTGTTTTGTTTGTGTAAAAGTATTGGTTGATATATTTTATTGAATTTTCTCACCCTTTAAGTATTGTATCAACCTCAATGAATAATCTCAGGCTCCGCCTCCTTTACATGGCTGGACCAATGAAAGCTGTGTCCTTCAAAACTGGCTTCACATGTTGAGAAGAAGGTGACAGTGGAGCCTGAAAATGAGATAAACCTATAATACAACACAAGTTGGCAGATTATGATAGCGTCCCCCTCAGGTCAGTCAGTGTCAGACTAGTAAGATGACCCTGAAAATAAATTTTAAATCATTTATCACTTAAAAAACATTTAATACAAAACTAATAAGGAAACTTTAATAAAACAGAAAATTATATAACAAAATAAATGAAATACAATACTCAGAATCAAGAGAAATAAAAGCTTTAGCAAACAATGACACAACAAATGAAATAAAAATAAAAATAAAAAATAGTAACATAGAAATATTTACTGTATATGGAAATGCAAATGATGCTGTATTACCCTCCCCCACGCATACACATCATAGCTTTGTTTATAGTGTAGCCCTTATAATGTAGCCCCTCCCCCGTTTCACTGATGCTGAGGGTCCATGAGCTGCCTGATTGGCTGATGAATGTGTGAGCCAGAAACATGAGGCAAGAAACGTGAGTTCAGCACATGCCCAGTAGCAGCTCCTTCACTCTGAGGTGATGCATCGGAGCTCACAGGATGGGGCGAGAGAGAGAGAGAGAGAGAGAGAGAGGAAAAGGAGAGGGAGGAGAGAGAGAGACAGAGAAATCACTGCTCACTTTCAGTTTAATGTTTATTATATTAAATTTGAAAAATTTTAATTAAAATGCATACAATAATTTATTCAAATAAATAATAGTTAATTTGAATTGATTTTACTGCCATGTCAAAAATGAATTTGGTTCTCTTAGTTGTGGTGATTTTAAAGGAGCTGTAGAGGCATTATGTAAGATATATGAGAATAATGGCTTTTTTCTGTACATACAGCGCCTGTTATCATAAACTATGCTGAGCAGCAAAGATCTACCTGAAATCTGTTAAAACCAATCTTTAAAAAAAGCTGGCTATTTTTCAATACGAATCCATAAAAATATGAATATCCATTATAAACAAAACACTGTATGAGGGTTGACTGATAAGTAGTGAGCCTAACCCAGAGATATTTTACTTTTTAATTTTCGAGCGTGCAACTGGGAGGAGACCACGGTGCAGACCCAGAATACGCCGGAGGGATTAGATATCTCATCTGGCCTGGGAATGTTTTAGGATCCCCTAGGAGGAGCTGGAAGATGTGGCTAGGAAGAGCAACATCTGGGCAATTTTTCTTAGCATGCTAAAACATTAAATATCTGATCACTGCATTATGGCTCAGGCTCAGAACTTATCAATCAACTGTCATGGATAAATCATATGAAAAATTATGAAAGGAAGAAAAATTTAATTCCTTACTGGTGAATATTCATGTTCCTGCATGATTACTGTTTTTCCTACAGCAACTGAAGGTAGCATAGCAAGACCCCAACTTAGTGTTTGAATGAACTGATGTATATGTGTGTATGTGTTTTGTCAGGGTGCGTTGGGTTTGTGTGAGACCAGATCAGCTGGTCTCCATGGTAAAGAGCTGGAGGAGGGTGAAGCTAATGGCAAAAACCAAAACAAAGCAGCCAGAGGGAACATGTAAGTCATACATGCATTCGCACGCTTGCACACACGTATGTATGCACATGCACACACACACACACACACACACACACACACACACACACACACACACACACACACACAGAGTAAATATACTGTACATTTATCATCTTCCAGACATCAGCATCCTGTTGACAGTGCTGGGCTCTTCTCCTTCATGACATTTCATTGGCTGACACCGCTGGTGGTTCATGCACACAGGAAAGGACGGCTCTTATTGGATGATGTCTGGCCTGTATCACAGCAGGAGGGTTGCCATGCCAACAGTCTCAGGTGGGTGGAGCTTAGCCTGAAAGGTAAGACTAACCTCTATAAAAAAAACACAGGTAGTTTCCCACCTGATTTATGCTACATTATTCATAAAACCATGTTTTTTCCTGGTGGGGTATTTGAATACAGCAGGGAATCAATCAGGCAGAGGGAATCCTGGGAGTCACATAGTTTCTACTACAGTGTGTGTGTGTGTGTGTGTGTGTGTGTGTGTGCGTGCAGGTTGGCAGCTCTGTGGGAAGAGGAGTTGAGGTCAAAGGGCACCGAGGCATCTCTGTATTCAGTGGTCTGGTCTTTCTGTCAAACTCGTCTCCTCCTCTCCATCCTCTGCCTCACAGTCACTCAGCTGGCTGGCTTCAGTGGCCCAGTGAGTACCAACAAAACCAGTATGAGCAACGAGACCAGTATGACTGACAAAATGGCTGATTACCTTTTTTTTCTTTTATGGGAGCCACATTGCACTCTTCTTCTTCGTTCATATTATTTTTGATTCTGTGATTGACTCAATCACACTCTTTCGTCCATCCACCTCGTCCTCCTCCTTTCTCCTCCTCTTTGGTTGCAATCCTCCCCTCTCCTCCTCTTGCTCATGCTTCTCCTCCTGTAGGCTTTTGTGGTGAAGCGTCTCCTGGAGTACACCCAGCAGGAGGAGTCAGACCTCCTGTACGGCCTCCTCCTAATTCTGGGCCTCCTCTCCACAGAGCTGGTGCGCTCCTGGTCCCTGGCTCTGACCTGGGCATTGAATTACAGAACAGGGACCAGGCTGAGAGGGGCCATCCTGACCATGGCCTTCCAGAAAATTCTAAGGCTCCGCAGTGTCAGGGACAAGTCCATGGGTCAGGTAGGACTCCTGTACAACTGTTTGGGCTGCTTTCCAGTGATAATCATATTTGTAGATTATATTCTGGATCCAGGATCCAGAAGGAATTTTTAGCCTATAAAATCAATGTTAATGGGTCAACATTAAATAAATTTAGCATGATTGCTCATTTTTCAACAAGATCTGCTTCTTTTTGGTGGTGATCCAGGATAGGGTGGGAAGTGTTTCTTTTGTTTGTTAATTTTTACTGGGGATTTTTTTTTTTNTTTTTTTTTTTTTTTTTTGCCTAGGCTCTCGGAGTGCCTGTTTGTTAGCAATGTGGTGCTAGTGTCGGCAAAGTTAGCCTGTTTACAGTAAAACGTCTCAGAAGTTACTGGATGGACTGTTGTGAAATTTCAGACATTAATGGTTATAAGAGGATGAATCCTAATAACTTTCTGATCCACTGACTTTTGTCAACACAACAATTGCTGATGATGATGGTGTCCAAAGACAAAGTGAAGAAACATCTTTAAGTCTATCTAAAGAAAGAGTTTGCCTGTCTGGCTCTCTACCTATCTGTCCCTTCAGCTGGTCAACATGTGTTCCAGTGATGGTCAGCGGATGTTCGAGGCAGCAACAGTGGGCAGCCTGTTGGCAGGGGGCCCCCTGGTGGCAGTCCTGGGCATGGCCTACAACCTCTTTATCCTGGGCCCGACCTCTCTGCTGGGTTCAGCCGTCTTCATCCTCTTCTACCCCACCTTGGTCAGTACCTGTTTCTCTATGTGTCGGTCCGTTGTCTGTTCTGGGCAGTCATGGTGGAAGGTTGTTGGGTTGATCAGGGTTAGGTTGATGTGTCTAATCATACCAGGAGAAACTAATCCTATGGGACGGGAGCTTATCTTTGGTTCTCCTGATCATAGGTTTTGTGTTTTCAACTCAGATGTTCAGCTCCAGACTGACGGCGTACTTCAGGAGAAAGGGCGTGGCCACCACAGACCGACGAGTTCAGAAGATGAACGAGATACTGAACTACATCAAATTCATCAAGATGTTTGCCTGGGTGAAGGCCTTCTCACAGGATGTTCGTAGTACGTCCTCATCAACATACAGCAACCTATCAGCCTGTAGACCATCAAACACAAAACTGAAGGGGTTTTCACACCTATGTGCTTTAATCCAGTTTAATTAGACAACAGTTCCTTTCCCCTTTCCTATCTCTAAGAAGGTTCTCAGTCTTCCAGGTCACTGAATGTCTAGTTGTAGTACTTCACATGACTTGTTTAGTCTTGAAGCTCTTCACCACTCATCCAAGTAGTCATCAGTTCTGAACCTCCCATTGGTGTGGTTCATTTAGGCACACATGATCACAGCAATCACACTTGCATGCAGGCCAAATTTGAGGAGGTGATCTCAGCGTGATGCCATTTGAATTTGTTCTGAATTTATTAGTCAAAATTTGTTCTGGACCAACTACAGATCAATGTATTAATCTATTGATTGATCTAGAAGCAGAGATGGCTAGGTGTGTGTAGTTAACATTAAGTAAATTTCAACTTTGATTAGCAAATCAAACAGATGCTGTGAAAAGGTGGTAACACATCAATTATAGTTAACATACTGTATGTTCAGATGAACATGTTGAAGGTTAGCATGTTGTTGTATGTTCTCAGTATGAGCTCCATTCTCCTGTTACGCCGTCTGATGGCAGCACATCTTCTTCACATCATGTGAAGCAACACGTGGTTTTCCACACATTGTCTTGAAGTCAAATTCAGCTTCTGCTGTCATAGTTTTCTTGGTATATGGACCAAATGAGGACTATGACTAGGAAAGCATCCCAGTTCCTTCTTTGTTCCATGTTATTTCCTTTTCACATCACAGCACAGTAAAATTTTTCTTGTTTTGATTTTCTTTCTCTCACCTCCAGACATTTCTGACCAACAAGCAGAGCGAGCGTTCTCACATGACTTTTGCTGAGATATTTTGGTTTATTTGGAATTTGTTTTGTGTGAAACCAAACTGAACTAAAAGTAAGCAGCAAACCAAACAGACTATGGGACTGAAAACATCCTCTGCTTCCTTCAGGAATCCGTGAGGAGGAGCAGAACATTCTTGAGCTCACCGGTNACATCCTCTGCTTCCTTCAGGAATCCGTGAGGAGGAGCAGAACATTCTTGAGCTCACCGGTTACTTCCAGAGCATCACAGTGGGCGTGGCTCCCATCGTTGTGGTGATCGCCAGTGTAGCAACATTCTCTGCCCACATGTTGCTGGGATACAGCCTGACAGCAGCTCAGGTACTAAACCAAAAAATACAAGTAAAACTGACTCTTATAAAGCAGTGCTTTATAGCGCAGCTAACTGCTAACTTGCTAGCAGCCTCTCATGCCTATTATCATTACAGCATGCTATGTCTAACTGTATAACCTCACTATCCTTCTTATACCTGTTAGTATTACATCAGGCTAAAGCTAACTGGCTAACGATACTAACAGTGTCTACAGCATTACAGAAGATGAATGCTTAAATGGACAATGCAGGCAATGTGGCTGACCACTGAGTTGGCACTGGCATTATCAATGTTAGCATTTAAAATCATGCTACAACTCGAACAAACCACACAGATTGTTAATTTAACAGACACATTTGCAATGATGACCTATTTGCCTGAGGACCTACATGCACTAGTGATGCTAACATTTACCATCTCTCTTAAAATCTGTCTCTCTCTCGCTCTTTCTTCAGGCCTTCACTGTGGTGACCGTGTTCAATGCCATGACCTTTGCTGTCAAAGTCACACCCTTCTCTGTCAAATCTCTGTCTGAGGCCTCAGTGGCTATGGAGAGATTTAAGGTAATCAATCAATCAATCAATCAATCAATCAATCAATCAATCAATCAACCAACCAACCAACCAACCAACCAACCTACCTACCTACCTACCTACCTACCTACCTANATCAATCAACCAACCAACCAACCAACCAACCAACCTACCTACCTACCTACCTACCTACCTACCTACCTATCCATCCATCCACACACAATTGATACATTAGCATTTTGCTTGAGGACCTATACACTCACAATGCTAACATTAATCCTCCCCTCCAGAGTCTCTTCCTGTTGCCAGAGATGGACAGTGTCCATGCATTGCCAGGTGACCCTCTGGTTGCAGTAGAAATGGATGGTGCAAGCCTGGCATGGGAGGGGGTTGGAGCCTTGCAGAGCGCCCAACCCAGCCCATCTGTCTGCCCTCAAAGGAAAAAGTAATGGACATCTTATTTTATTTTCATTATTTATCAATAAAACAGATACGGTTCAGTTAATCAATCATTTATTCAATAATATCTCTAAATGCCCATCACAAGGTATCAGCTAACAGCTAAAAGGCTAACGTCTGCCTTTACTGTACCTGTTAGCATCACAGTACGCTAAAACTAATTGGCTAGCAGAGCTAAAAAAATATATTTTTTACCTGTTAGCATTACAATAGGCTACAGCTAACAGGCTAACAAAGCTGACAAATCTCTCTAATACCTGCTAGCGTTACAGTAGACTATAGCTGGCATGCTAACATTGCTACAAATCTGTCTTTACACTTGTTAGCACTGATTAATATGAAGTGTGGCTAATGTGGCTAACATTAGCCACTAGCTAATGCCATTAGCCATTAGCTAACTCTCTCTCTGCACCTCCAGGTGCAGAGAGAGAGTAGTTCTCCAGGAGAACCTGCTGAGAGGAGGAAGAAAAGAAGACACAGCCTGCAGCCTAGAGGAAGAGGATGAAGAAGAGCAGTCATGTCCTCCTTTATTGTCCATCCCCCCCGTCTCCCTGCATCTCCAGAGCACACTGCAGTGCATAACCCTCAGAGTCCAGCAGGTAGAACTCTGCCCCACACCAACACCTATGATGTATTAACAGCATGAAAATTTGGCAAAAAAAAAAAAAAAAAAANAAAAAAAAAAAAAAAAAAAATACTGTTTGCAAATCAGAGATAATGTGGCTAGTATCTGATGTGTCACTGTAAAGTTTCCAGTCATGGGGGCTTTATGTACCACTGCTGAAGAGCAAATTAGACCTTTAATTCTAATTCTCATAATTTATATTTGGTCACATTTTGGTAAGAAGCCCCCTGTTCTCAGCCATGTAGCACGTTCATCTTCTCTGATCCAACTAATTAATGAGTCATTAAATGTGTCTGCCTGTCTGTCTGCTTGTCTCTCTCTCTCTCTCTCTCTCTCTCTCTCTCTCTCTCTCTCTCTCTCTCTTTTTGTCTGTCTGTCCAGGGGAAGTTGCTTGGTGTGTGTGGCAGTGTTGGCAGTGGAAAAACATCCCTGATCTCTGCTATCTTAGGACAGGTGACATTACCTGTACTGCTGTTATTATTACTGTTACTACTACTACTAGTTTCTACAATCACTACTAACAGTAGTATTTCCAGTATTGCTGCACCTATCCTAATACTACTGCTAGTATTGATGATTGATTGGAGTATTGATTTTTGATTAGTGTATTGATGCCTGATTGGTGCAGATGACTGTGTTGGAGGGCAGAGTGGCTGTCAGAGGAACTCTGGCCTATGTGGCTCAGCAGGCCTGGATCCTGAATGCAACTCTGAGAGACAACATCCTGTTTGGACAGGAGTACCAGGAAGACAGGTGACAGGGAGACAGGCTGCTTTACAATACACTGACATTTGTTTTGCTGTGACCTTGTCTATTAATGCTGGAGAAGAGTGTTAATGGCTAACAAGTTTTAGCTTTATTAGCTGTACTTCCTTTTAACATCATAATGCTCACTGTTTGCTCACTCTACAATTTACTTTGTGATATTATAAAGTGTTTAAGTGATTCCTAAACACCTCATTACTATTAAATTAGTTAGCATAAGTCAGCATTAGTTTTGCACAAGTGCATTCCTTTTAGGCATCTGTTTGTCTTTCAGCAGCCAAACCTTTTATCAGGGATTTAGTCTATACTTCTTTCTTAAATAGTTTATAAATGTGTAGAGATGAGTGATTTAGAATATGATTATCTGATCAAAAAGCAAAACATTACATCCACTGAACTTGGGGTGTTTTCTATGTCTGTTTGTCTCTTAGGTATCATTCAGTCCTCAATGCTTGCTGTCTCAAACCAGACTTCGCCCTATTGTCCAACGCTGACCTTACTGAGGTGGCTTCACTTCCTGTTTATATTTAAATACTAGAATGTACTTCCTAAGTTTTACAGAGTGAAACTATGCCCAAAATTCCTACATTCTTAAAAAAAGATAGATTTGCCAATTTTTTCAAATTTAGACTTTAAACAGTACACTTAAGGCTGGTCTATGCTTAACACAGACGTGACACAGACAGTGGGCGCACAGAAAATGTGACGGAATTGCGGCCAAAATAGCCAGCTGCAAAGGCCGGCAGCAAATGTACCTGCTCAGCTTGTTATGAGCTTGTTAGGTTGATTTACAGCACCACTATAGCATGTACAATTGTACTGAGTGATCAGGTACTGCAGCTTTCTGAAGATGGTAAACTGTCCTTTCTGTCAGATCGGGGAGCGCGGTACCAACCTAAGTGGTGGACAGCGTCAGCGAATCAGCTTGGCCCGTGCACTCTACAGTGACCGAGACGTCTACGTTCTGGATGACCCTCTCAGCGCCCTGGACGCTCAAGTTGCCAACCATGTTTTCAACCATGCCATCAGAAAACACCTTCGCAACAAGACTGTCATATTCGTCACCCACCAGCTGCAGGTAAGAAAAAAAAAAAACAGGCATGGAATCCAGAACCCTGCTGCCATGGAGGTAATGTGTGTGTGTGTGTGTGTGTGTGTGTGTGTGTGTGTTTCTGTGTGTGTGCACGCCCCCTTGCCTGTGCGTGCAGTACCTGGTGGACTGTGATGATGTCATTCTGATGAGGGAAGGGACTATAGCAGAGCAAGGTAACCATGACGACCTGATGAAAATAAATGGAGACTACGCCAGCATGTTCAACAACTTCCAACTGGGAGATACACCATACATAGAGGTACCTCTCTGTCTTTCTGCCTGTCTCAGTGAGTGAAAATAAAGAAGCAGAAAATTTGTCCTGATATGACATCACAGTTGCTGATTGGTCCATTTCAGGCTCACTGCAGGAAAAATGGCAGCTGTCAGAGGAAACGACCAGAATCTAAACCTGGATCAGTGAAGAAGAATGCACCAGCCAGTAGAGACAATGGTAATTCTGTTCTGTTCCAGTGGAAATGCTGTGGTCAGCAAGAACTGCTGCTCAAATATCAGTCCTCATTTTGCTGGACTTGTCAGCTGACATTGATACAGGAAACCCAAAAAGTCCTCCTGTCCACTCTTCTCTGCTGGTTTGAGTTCTACCTCTCAGGGAGATCCTTCGTACTTGAGCCTCTTCTCTCTGCACAACACCTTTCAGGTGCAATCATTTGCTCACATAGCTTCTTATATCACTGTATGCTGATGATACTCTGCTCTTCCCACCTGAAGATTCTATGATCTCAGCAAGGATCTTGACATGCTTCACTAATATCTCAACATGTATGCATTAAAGGACATATTGGTGATTTTTCATGATTACGTCCAATAAATACTACCCCGTATACACGTTACGTTACTGACATTTTCCAAAACATAAAATTGTATTTTAGTCTTTCTCTTATTTTGCCAAATCTTCTAATCTTTCAAAATCAAATATTCAGGTGATACACCCACCTTAAAATTAAATGTTTCACCTGCTGATATGTACGTAAAAGGCACAGTTGTTTTAAGTTCTCTGTAAAAGCTGAAGTCTTCTGGGACTATATTCCCTGACAGAGACATATTTTCTTCGTTGTAGCTCTGTGTTGGACCAATTAAATAAAATTACTTTGACAAAAAAAATTTAATAAACATGGTCACTGTGATGAATTACCTATCTCAAGCACTTTTCAAGTATCTACAAATTGTTTTTTATAGCGTACTGGAATGAACTGAGACAATGGCTGTCTGGAAAGTAGGAAAAACAATTCTAGTACTTACCTCTCCACTAGTATGTTTTGGAGTATGGTTGTCAGTAGGTCAGTAGTCAACGTGTATGTGGGTTTTATATATTAGGCTCAAACATGCAAAACCACCAGTATGGTCCTTTAATACCACATTCAAATTAACCACTCAAAGAGTCATTGTCATTCCAGCCAGTCCTACAAAACAGCATGAAAACAAGTGTCCACTTAACCTGCTGCTTTTTTCATCAAAGTCTGTGTGCCTGGGCGTCACAATCAACAGCCTTTTAGTAAACTAACCTTTACTAATCACAGGCGTCTGTCTCGGTAAGAGGAAGTTCAGCCCTAACTATCCCAGCACACAGCCCCAGCTCCTTGTAATCTCAGGTGTTGACTCCTGCAGAGCCTTTCTGTAGGTCTGTAGCGTGAACATCAAAACCTCTTCACGTTATCCAGAAAAGCAGGTCTTCAACCAGCCAACAAGGTCACATGTCACATTACTTCTCATCTCTCAGTACTGGCTCCTGCTGGTTCCTGCATCAAGTTCAAGTCTTTGTTGTTTGCCTACAATTAGAACAGCGCCACCCACCTGAAATCATTTAGGTCTGTGCTCCTTCCTGGGAACAACGCTCTGCTGATGAATGATGCCTCATGGCTTTAGCTTTGAGCAGGATTATTTTCTTGGTCCCTCTGCGGTGGAACTCAGTCTATAAAAACGCCTGAATGTCCAGAAACACATTTGAATAAAAGCATCTGACAGATGAATAAATGTAAATGTTTTGTTGAAGGGGAGGAGCAGCAGTATGGGGGCGTGGCCTGGCCTGTGTACCGGCTGTATATGGCAGCGTGCGGTGGCTCCGCCTCCTGCCTGTTCATCCTGGCTCTGTTTGTTCTGAACGTGGGAAGCTCCGCCTTTTGCCAATGGTGGCTCAGCTACTGGATCAACCAGGGCAGCGGGGTAAGATGCTGCTCCTCTCTGCTCATTATGACTCCTCATAACTCCTGTTACTCATTACTTCTCATAACTCCTCACTGCTTCTCATTACTCCCCTTAACCTTAACTCATCGCAGCTCCTCCTCATTACTTCTTACTTATAGCTCCTTATAACTCCTTAGTCCCAACTCCTCACTGCTCCTCATTACTCATAATTCATCATAACTTCTCATTGCTCCCAGTTGCTTTTCATTACACCTAATTAGTCCTAATAATACCCCTCACTTCTTGACTCCTCCTACCTCCTCATAGCTCCTTACTGCCATTGCTCCTCACTCCTGACTTCTCCTTGTGTATCCCCCATATCTCCTTTTCTCCATCATGTCTTGACTTTTCTCCATCATTTCATCGTGACCCTTTGACCTCTCCTCCTCCTCTTCTTCCAACGTTTTGCTTTCTTTCATAAATGTCCTCCTTTTCCGTCCTCTAACTTCTCCTGTTAATAATTTCTCCTCCCTTAATTCCCCTTCTCTTTTAGTTTTCCCTTCTTTCCATCTCTTTCTAATTCCTTTTTCTCATCATTTTGTACTCCTTTCTCATCCCCTCTTTTCTGTGTGTGTGTGTGTGTGTGTGTGTGTGTGTGTGTGTGTGTAGAACACCACAGTTACCTGGGGTAACAGCTCGATGGTGAGCAACAGCATGAGTGATAATCCCAAGATGCAACACTATGCCGCTATCTATGCCTCCTCCATGGGAGTCATGCTGCTCCTCAAATTCCTCAGAGGCATCGTGTTTGTTAAAGTGAGAAAACACACACACACACACACACACACACATTTATATACACACAGAGGAGAGGGGGAGTCAGGAGGAGGCGGAAATGAAGAATGAAGAATAGGAGGAGTCTGTCTAACTCACTTTGTGGGGGAGTTTTTTCCTTGAGTACTCCTCACTGCTCCTCACTGTTCATTACTCCCTTGCGTCCCCTAGTGTTAGTGCAGTTTCAGAAGCTTGTGTATTTGACATCTGCAGGGAACACTGCGTGCCTCGTCCAGGCTACATGATGAACTCTTCCAAAAGATCCTCCGCAGCCCCATGAAGTTTTTTGACACGACTCCCACAGGACGAATCCTTAACCGCTTTTCCAAGGACATGGATGAAGGTATGGAAAGGACACATGCTACCATGAGCGTAAAGCCTGGAAAAATTTTGGTTGTGATTTCTTCTGTGTTTCTCTCCAGTCGACACTCGTCTGCCCTTCCAGGCTGAGATGTTCATCCAGAACGTCCTCCTGGTCTTCTTCTGCCTGGCTGTCATTAGCTGTGTTTTCCCATGGTTCCTAGTGGCGGTGGGGCCTCTGGTGTTGCTATTCGCTGTTCTGCACAATATCTCCCAGGTCTTCGTACGGGAGCTGAAGCGTTTGGACAACGTGACGCTATCACCGTTTGTCTCCCACATCATGTCAAGCATTCAGGGCCTGGCCACGCTGCAGGCCTATGGAAAGGAGCGGGACTTCCTGCACAGGTTAGCTTTTGAACAATGAAATGTGTACAAAAATATTATTAGACACTCTAAAATACCTTGAAATTCACATGTACCTGATTCTCTATGGTCAGTTTTATGATGTCATCATTAGATAACGTCATTAAAAAAACTGAAATTGACCCAGACTAAAAGCAGGAAACGAAAAACATGTATTGTAGTGAGACGATGACGCTGCACTTAAATACGCTCTGAAGTTCAAATCCACCACAAGCCAAGAACTTAAATCAAGTTAGCATAGTGGCTAAGCTAATACTGTTCATACATCACTAAAAGAAATCATTGCCAACAAAAAGTCACTGCTTCACTAATTTCACCCCATCATTTGTTTTTTCTGTCACAGGAAGTACAGCTAGCTAACACTCCAGCTATGCTTGACTGAGTCTGTGTCACTTCCTGCTTGTTTTCCATCTTAAATCACCTAATTGGCTCTCCTCCTCTCATGACTTGTGACTTTCTTGGTATTCACTTGGATGTTTCTGCTTCAGGTGGAGAAACTCCACCCTTTGCTAGCCAGTTAGCCTTGTAGCTGAACCGTTTCCAAACAGCAGAGGTAGCTCCTTGTTAAGCACTAATTCATCAGACTGTGACCTGCTCCCTTTTTTGTTTCTTCTTGTTGCGCATGATGTAAAAATTCATCAACATGTCATCACACATTATCAACATTGTCATATGACACATTTTTGTCATATAAAAAATTATACAAGTATTGTCATAAATGATATATGGCACAGCCGTACTACACATTTAAAAAACTTTTAGTTTTCAACTACGTGTAGCCCAGTTTTACACTTTTAGAGTCTTTTCACCTAAACGAGCTAACTGGGATAAAACCACTCATGCAGAGTATTTGGTTGAGAGGGGGTATGATCTATCACAGACAACATAAACTTCTCAAGCGTTACAACATTTTTATCACTGAGGTAGAATATATTTATGCCCTCTACAGGCTGACAGTGGAATTACAAGTACACAGGAGTCAGGTATTTCAAACTAGTAAAAGGGGGAAAAGTTAAAGAAGAAACACCAGCACAAGTAGACATGACTAACATCAGTTATGAAGGAGCTTTAGCAGCATGTAGTTAAAGTTAGCTACCAGCTGTCACTGGTCATATTTGGCAGAGTCAGATTAAGTCTAACAAGTCCTGACTGCATTGGCTGATAGCCTGACAGGCATTCTAATGATGAGCAGCTTCCTGAAGCCCATTGAGTGTTGTTGGTTTCAGGTACCAGGAGCTGCTGGACCAGAACCAGGCACCCTTCTACCTGTTCAGCTGTGCCATGCGCTGGCTAGCGGTGCGTCTGGATGTCATCAGCATATCTCTGATCAGCACTACTGCACTGATGATCGTCCTGATGCATGGAGAAATCCCTCCCGCCTACGCCGGCCTCGCCATCTCCTACGCTGTGCAGGTATCGCAGAACGACCCACTCACTAATGGCCGAGCTCACAGGAAGTGGTTTATGTCAGACAAAAGATTCAAAGCTGACAAACCAGAATGGACCTTGAAGAAAATCACGTACTGAACAAATACCTGTCTGTCTGTGTGTCTGTCTGTCTGACTATCTCTCTGCTTGACTGGCTGCCTCCCTGTCTTTCTTCATCTGTCACTCTCTCTGTCTCTCTTTCCATCTGTCTGTCTGCCTGTTTGTCAGTTGACAGGGTTGTTCCAGTTCACGGTGCGTTTGGCCTCTGAGACTGAAGCACGTTTCACGTCTGTGGAGAGAATCCATCACTACATCCAGGTAGCGGATCAGGTTTTTCTAACTGGTTAAACTGGTTTCTAACAAGTTTCATGTCACTTCCTGCTTTTCTTCCACTACAGCCACGATGGATCAGAATTCATTAACTTCTGTCTCTGACTCAGTCCCTGTCCCAGGAAGCCCCAGCTCGGGTCAAAAGTCATGCTCCTCCAGCTGATTGGCCCCAGCAGGGGGAGCTGGTGTTCAGGGAGGTGGAGATGAGATACCAGGAGAACCTCCCTCTGGTCCTTAAAAAGATGTCCTGCACCATCCAACCCAAAGAGAAGATCGGCATCGTCGGCCGCACCGGCTCAGGTAGGTGAAGCCTCTGGGTCAGGGTCAAGAATGTGCTTCATTGTGGATGTGGTTTTGCTCAGGCTGGTAACTGTCTCACTCTTTCTGCCTGTGTGTCTGCAGGAAAATCCTCTTTGGGCGTGGCTTTGTTCCGATTGGTTGAATGCTGTGGTGGCTCCATCATGATCGATGGTGTTGACATCAGTGGCATTGGATTGGCTGACCTGCGCAGCAAGCTGTCAATCATCCCTCAGGACCCGGTCCTGTTCAGTGGGACGGTCAGGTAGGATGACCTGAAGAAGTCTGGAAAACTGATACGATGTTTGCAGATTTTTGCAAATTGTTCAATAAACTGTGAACACTATTTTTTTTTTCCACAATGCAAAACAACAGATTATAATATTGTCACGTGATATAATGGCACATTCATGGTGTAGTACCTAATTAGAGTGATTTGATTAGATTAGATTATTTTATATTATATTGCATTATGTTACACTACATTACATTATATTATTACCTCTGCCAAGGAGGGTATGTGATCATCTGCTTTTGTTTGTTTGTCTGTAAGTAAGATATCCTGAAAAGTTATTGGATGAAATTTGGGGGACAGATAGATAATGTTGCGAGAAAGAAGTGATTCAGTTTTGCAGGTGATCTAGATCAAATACTGGATCCAGAAGAAGTTTCTTGCCTATCGTTGCGATGGTAGCATGGCTCCTTTAAGAGGCCGCTATATGTGTGTGTGTGTGTGTGTGTGTGTGTGTGTGTGTTTGCGTGTGTGGAGAGGNCGCTATATGTGTGTGTGTGTGTGTGTGTGTGTGTGTGTGTGTTTGCGTGTGTGGAGAGGGTTGATCTTAGCAGGTTAGCATAACTGCTGTAATAGTGACAGTAACAGTGAATCACAGTATGAAGTTTGTGTTTTATGTAAAATAATAGGCTCTGCTCAACAAAAAAAGCAAAGCCCCTGAGTTTTCTGTGCCAGTGGCTGAACTTAGCGATGGGGGCTTTAAACCCCACAGTTGGTAATAACTTTGGCTACAGAACAATAAAGAGAGCTCCTCTGTGCTTTCTGACCACTGTCTGGAAGCTGAAGCAGGAAAAATTAACACTATAAAATCAATGCTAATGGACCCATTTCAATTAAATTTAGCATTGTGGCTTATTTTTGGTCAGATTAAATCAGATCAGATTATATTACATTGGGTCAAATTAGTTTAGTCTCAGTATAACGGTTGTTGTGTGTGTTTCCAGGTTTAACTTGGACCCATTTAACCAGTACAGAGAGCAGCAGATCTGGGACGCTCTGGAGAGGAGTCACATGAAGGAGAGTGTGAGTATGAGCACACGATACAAACCACACAAGTATGTTCACAAGCACATAGATATATCCTTCGCTGTATGTTTACAAGCACACAGATACATGCCACACAGTATGTTCACAAACTGAAGTGTAGGCCAGGCTCAGATTTTAAATCCTAACTGATTTTTAAATTTGTCTCTCTGCCTGTCTGTCTCTCTGTCTGTCTTCCTGCCTATCTGTCTGTCTGCCTGTCACTCTGCTCTACCTGTCTTTGCGTCTGCCCGTTTGCCTGTCTGCCTGTCTGTCTCTCAGGTTTCCCAGCTGCCCTTGAAGCTGGAATCAGAGGTGGTGGAGAATGGAGAGAACTTCTCCGTGGGAGAGAGACAGCTGCTATGTGTGGCCAGAGCTCTGCTGAGACAGTGCAAGGTGAGAGAGAGAGAGAGANGAGAGAGAGAGAGAGAGAGAGAGAGAGAGAGAGAGAGAAGAAAAGGGAAAACTGACCATTTCATTTTAGCTTATCTTATTTTAGCCTTGTTTATCTTATATTGTTTTAGCCTATCTTGTCTAATCTTGGCCTATCTTAGTTTATTTTAACTTAGCCTAACTTATTCTTGCTTATCTTATCTTATATTAGCCTAGTTTATCTTTACTTAGCTTACCTGAGCTTATATTAACCTATTTTATTTTATTTTTGCCTTATCTTACCTTATGTAACTTCAATTATTTTAGATGATTTTATCATAGTCAACTTAGCCTATTTTAGCCTATCTTAGCTTATCTGATCTTATTTTAGCTTTATCATACACACCAAAGAGACACTGAGAAGGATCATAGCCCAGAAGAATTCCATCCATCTTTCTGTATGCCTACATACCCCAGATCTCCTGCTGATAACAAACACCTGTGATAGGATAACTCACTTGAATGACAGAATTATTGCCCATTTAGCTGCTGACAGGTTCACTGACAATGTGTAAAAATATCACAGAACATCTCATATCAGAACATTATGAGCAGTATCATATCTGTATTTCATTCCAGTGCTGTGAATCAGCATCACTGAATGTAAACAGCAAAGCATGGCAAAACTCAAACATGTTACTGCTAGTCCGTTACGGTGCTTTCTGTGCTCCCCTGTTGGTATCAAGTTCCCACAGGTGGCTCCCACTTCAGGAACTACTTCTCTAAAATTAAGTTGCGACACATAAGGGTGCAGTTTGGCTTTTGCCTTTCAGGCAGGCTAAAGTTATCAGAAGAAGATGACTAGGTGCTACATTTTGAGAATTTGTGAGATCTGGCAGCTAAAATCAGAGGTATTACAAACAGAAAATTTTCTGGTCCAGCAGACAGCAGGTAATTTTGTGGAAAAGTTTAACCAGGCTACGTAGACATGGGGACTAGCTGGACGTGTTGACAACCAAAAATGTCGTGTCAGCCAACAGTCCCATTCCTACTGTATTCTATTTGTGCTTGTGCACTTTACCTTGCCCATTAATGATGGATTTGTAACCTATGTACATCTCATTGTTGCAGCTTCAATCACCTCAACCTCTGATACCCAAGACCTGTTACCAGTTAATTAATGAATAATTGCTTGTTAAGGTGGCCCAATAATTGGTTCAGGAAATAGCCTAAAATTTGCATGTCTGGATAGACAAAGAGACTCTTCCCCTCCCATTGCTGTGGTCTGATTGACTGGTTCCATCTCCAGGTGCTGATCCTGGATGAGGCCACAGCAGCCATGGATGCAGAGACAGATGCTCTGATCCAGGAGACGATCAGGAGCTTGTTCCAGGATGTCACCACACTGACCATCGCTCATCGCCTACACACCGTGCTCGCCTCCGACCGCATCATGGTGCTCAACCACGGACAGGTACCACCACTGCACTACGACACGCAGTACAGCAACTGCAGTTGTTACATGGGGTTTAATTCATGCACAGAATAAGTTGTTTCCATCTATTGGTTCAGGTGGTGGAGTTTGATGAACCATGCAAGCTCCTGGCCAATGAGAACTCTCGGCTGTGTTCCATGCTGGCAGCTGTGGAAAATAAGATCTCTGTCAGAGGATGAAATGAGGGACCCAGGATGGAGGAAAGACTAAGACGGACAGGAAAGAGGAGGACAAAAGCAGGTCAAAGGTCGTACTATGTACCTGTACCACATCATACAGAGATCATGACCTCTGAGCCTGGATCATCCTGTCTGACATTTTTTCTGCTATTTTACTGTAACTTATCTGATGAAGCAGGAAAAGTCTGAAAAGTTGAAGAAGATAGGTGATGTAACGCTGCCAAAACAGAAGAAATTAATCTACTTGACTCATTTTCTGAGCGTTTCATCACTGATCCATCTCACTGATTACATGTTGCCTCAGCCTGTTACCTAGCTAACCTTAGCATCTGCTCAGCTAACCAGCCCTGTGTGGCTGTTAGCACTTTTCATTAGCACTATAGCTAATATAGCTCATAGGCTAGTGTGAGCTGTGCTACATTTTAACATGATCTCTCATTTTGGGAAAGATCACTTTATCCATTGTTGTGTTAGTGTTACACTAGTAGCATGAAGCAGTCAGCTGATTTTGGTGATTTGCAGGCAAAAAGATGTTTAATTATCTCAGTTAAAACTGGGCTGAATGTGGTTAAAAAGTAAAAGCTTTTTTAAGTCTCATAACTGTTCTTTCAGGGGCGTTTTCAGTGACAACAACCTGATGAACCTAATGCTCAGTGACACCAAAATAATGATATGCAAGAGTTACATACATATAATATTGATAATGTGCAGCCTCAAAATGATAAGGCTAACCAGAGAGAGAGAGAGAGAACAAACAGCTCCCCTCACTATAAATTATTAAGCATCAGGAAATAATTGCATTGAAATTAAAAGGCATGCATGAGTGTGAGTGCCACTGTGTGTGTGTGTGTACGCCCTTGCTTGTGCTCTGAGAAACTACCTATGTTTTGCAGAACCACCACTGACTGCACACACACAACCTAAAGTGCGGTACATCAACTGAAGACATTTTGCTGAAGTGCAACATCTCTACCTGCTCTGCTGTCATGTTATTAAGTTTCCACTTGCTAAATGAAGCATCAAAACATGAAAGAGGAAAATTTCCTTTGTAAAGTTTGACAACACAAGTTGGCACCATCATCATAAAACTGCATATCAACTTTAAATTGGGGTCATTCCTATGTTCCCAGGGTCCTGTGTTCCCCAGCTATAGATAGCAATAGAGCACATAATGGGTAAGGTTAGGAATATTCTGTTAACGCACACTTAATGTGCGTTAACAGTCTAAAGTTAGAAGGCTGAAGTGCAGAGCCAAGCGCTAAAGCTCAGAGCTAACCCTAAGCTCAGAGCTCAGCTAATGCTGGAGGTCAGAAGCAAACTAAAGTTCAGAGCTAACACTGGAGCTAAGTGCTAATGCTAAAACTGAGAGCTAACGCTCAAAGCTAATGCCTGAGGTCAGAGCTAATGATAAAGCTTCTGGCTAAAGATCACACCTAATGCTTGAGGCTCAGGGCTAACACTAAAGCTCAGAACTATACCTGAGCTCATAGAGCTCAGAGTTAGCAGTAAAGCTCAGCGCTGTTGCTAAAGCTAGTAGGACAAAGCTGCTGCCAACACTTCCACAGGAATCAGCATTGTAGAAAAGAAATTCTTCAGCACTGGGAATGTCCAAATCCACAGTCCACATGCATCAATCTCATCCAGAATTCACTGATTTATTCCACTGCCTGAAAGACAAATGAAAGTTGAAATTTGTCAACTTTTTTTCTGCCTTCAACTGGCCAAAAATCAATTAACACAACTTTAAAAGTGCAGAATTGAATAGTCTTTTATGCATATTTTGTGGTTAAAGATTTAAAAAGGTCCTTTCTCATTTCTCTAACTCTCAAAACAAAGCATCACAAAGCAATGACATACCATATAACTGAACAAATAAAACACAAAACACTGCAATAAATCCTTTTTATTTTCATTTTTATTGAAGCAATGCAATGTTTGGGATGTAATTTAATGAGTGAATAAATTTGAGTTGAATTTGAATTGAATGGTGATATTTATTCTGAGGATCTGTAGCTCTTCTCAGTTAAGTCAAACCCGTAAACACAAGTGACTACAAGAAGAAACCTTGGGTAGTTGACCTTTACATAACTCTGTGTGTGTGTGTGTGTGTGTGTGTGTGTGTGTCCCAAACCATATGACTTATTAAACCTCCATCAGTCACATACACAGCAATTAAATGGACATTTATTTCTCTCTCTCTCTTTCTCACACACACACACACACACACACACACAGTGACTCTCTTCTCTTCCTTCCACCTGTTTGCCTTGTCTCTGTTCATCACTCCTCTCCCGTCTCTCTCCTCTCTCCCCCTTCTGAAATGTGACACCCTGGTTTCCATGGTGACCTTAAATTGAAAGCCAGTGGTGTAATCGAATCTTCTCGTGCCGTTTGGTCTTCACTCTGCTGTTTCTCTTCCTCTGACCGCCTTAATTAAACTCTGCTGTTAATTGACTTGTTAACGGTCCGTCTGAAGGTCGGAGAGGAAAAAGAGGAGGAGGAGGAGAAGGGCGATAGGTGAGGCCATGCCGTTCTGTGAGCCTCCTCCTTCGGCTGCAGTGGTCTAGTCCGGCGTCCCGGCCCCCCTTCAGCTATCATGCCGAATCGACAGAAGCGGCTGATTTTCTCCATGTCCGGGCTTCTCGGCTTCCTGTGCGCGCTGACCGCCGCCGTGTGCACCGGTCTCCCTTTGTGGCTCAGCGGGACCGTGCTGTGCCGTACCGGGGCCGAGCTGGTCAATGCCACGGCACAAGAGCTGGACAAGTTCCTAGGAGAAGTGAGTTACGGGCTTTTCCACGGACAGCTAGTGAAGCGTTGTGGGCTGGGAGGAAGACCGTCCAGGTTCTCCTGTGAGTCACATCTTAGTATTTTTTCTCTCACTTTTATCTCTTTAAAAGCTGCACTGTAAAAAGTTTGTCTTATGAAAATCATTTCTGAAGAATCAAAAAACATCTGTAGAAAGTTTTCATATTTTAAAGAGATTATGGAAACGAATTAAATAATTTCACCCAAAACAATTTTAGAAATAAATTCTGAAAATAAATTAAGTCTGGAAAATGTTTGATTTTGCTACTTGATTCTGGAAAAATCTAAAAAAAAAAAAAAAAAAAAAGTCTATAACAAATAATTTTTATAGACTTTTTGGCTTTACAGAGCCATATGATATGAAACCTTTATGAAAAGAAATGTCACATCATGCGCAACAAGAAGAAAACTAAACGTTCATGTCTCAAAGTAGCAGGCCAGTGCCTGATGAATTAGTTCTTCCTAAAATGGAGCTATCTGTATTGTTTGGAAATGGTTGGCTACAAGGCTAACCGGCTAGCATCCAAAGGTGGAAATGCAACAAATGAGTTTCTCCACCTGAAGCAGAAACACCTGGGTGAATACCAAGAAAGTCACAAGTCACGTGAGGAGGAGAGCCAATCAGCTCTCGATCCTGACGTGACCCAAACCAATCTGATCCGCCATCTTTAAGGACACGCCAAAGCTCCTATTTCTGCTCTGCGGATCCAAGAAGCTTTTGATTGATTGTACTCAGATTAAGGAAATAAATATTTTTTTCTTTTAAAATAGACAGATGCTGTTTTCCAGGCCTTGTTTGTACAGGTTTGTCAAAAATGTCCAGATTTTTTACAGGCAGACCCCGACTCAAGAACGTCCGATTTACGAACAATCTGTACTTACGAACCAACTGCCATAAAACCTATTAAATTAAAAATTAGAGTTACATATAATGTTTCATAATAACGAACGGCGCACTACTTTGCAACGCACATCAAAACATTGAGCGTCGTCAGCGGTTCAGCGGTATTACGTATAAGACGTTTTAGTAGGTCTGGAAGTGTTTCTTATGCATAGAAAGGTAAAATATATATGCTAGATACGCACCTTAAGTAACTGTACAGACTTATGTACAAATCCGATTTAAAGACAGCCGTAGGAACGGAACTTGTTCGTAACTTGGGGACTGCCTGTACAACTTTTTATATAGTAAATGAAATAAAATGCCTGTAGAATGTTAATGAGTCCAATGAGGGTTTGGACTGTTTGTCCTGTGGACGTTCCAGACTGGACTCATTTGTGTCCCAATCAGTGAGGTCAGTGGGTCACCACTAATGAGCTCTGGATGAAGATTACAGAGTTTGAGATAAAGAGGAACTGAAGCTGTTTGTTCCTGTGGGAATGTTTTCATCATCAACTCTCATTTATACAGAGAAAACAAAACACCAGACTTTTATAACTCAGCAATTGTCTGTCTCCTTCTCCCCCCCCCCNCCCATCACTCTGTCGCTCTCCTGCCCCCTTTTTTTGTCTCTTTGTTTCACTGGTTATCTCTCCCTCTTTGTTTCTCTGTCCCTCTTTCCCTTGTTTTTTTGTCTCTCTATCCATGTCTCTCTCTCTCTGTCTCTTTATCTCCATCCATATCTCTATCCTCTCTTCATCTCTCTCTCTCTCTCTCTGTCCCTGGTTTTTCTCTATCTTTGTCTCTCTGCCCCTCCACCTCTGTCTCTCTCTTTTTCTCTGTCTCTCTCTTCCTTCCCTGGTCTGTCTGTCTGTCCCCTTCCAGTTTTTGCAGATTTGCTCCCTGCTATCCCAGCAGGCCTCCATGTTACCATCATCTTCTTCTGTGTTGTGGTCGTCCTCTTCTCCTCGGTGGCCTCTGGTTTCTTCTTCTTCAATGCCTTTGGCCGACCATACGAGACGCTGCACGGCCCCTTGGGACTTTACTTGTGGAGCTTCATCTGCTGTGAGAATTACCTTGTGCTTATTAATAATCCTCTTAACTAAAAATTTTACCTCTTGAGGACTAAAGATACTAAGGAGGAATTTTGGTGAAATTTGAAGTTTTTTTTTGTTTTGTTTTGTTTTTTTGTGGCTAACTCAAAGTGATGGTCTTCATCATGTCCACTAGGGGCAGAGTTTGAAATCTTCTCTTCAGTCATTCCTACAAGTTGGTGAAGGTGGAACTCATACAGATGATTTTATTTGTTATGAAATGGTCAAAATTTAGACAGTTTCCATTGTGTCACCATCAGATGAAGTGCTTGTTTACTGTAAATGTAAGTGTTGTTTTGCAGGAAGCTCAACATTTGAGGAACTTAAATCCAAGTGAAAGTTGTGCACATGTTCAGGCTGTCACAACAGTTTGTGCTTTTGTCACTGTGGGTTTTGTCGTTTTTGTTGGTCCCTGCAGGCGTGTGTAGCTGCCTGGTGATGATCCTGTTTGCGTCAGAGGTGAAGCTCCGTCGTCTGTCCGATCGCATTGCCAACTTCAATGAGGTGACCTCCGTCTACGAGACATACAGCGAGCATTACGACTGCTGCTTCTGGCTCTTCTTCCTCATCTTCCTCCTCCACGGACTCAACGTGCTGCTGATTCGCCTGTCAGGAGTCCAGTTTCCATTCCAGGAAACCAAAGAGTCGGAGATGAATGGCGGCGCAGCTGACCTCATGTACTGAGCACAGTGAGGAGCATCAGTGATCATCCCAATAAACCTTTCTACAACAGCTTCAAGAATACATCACACAGGTGGAATTTTAACCAGCAAAAGTTCAGAATAACTCTGAAACATCAGGAAAAAATGAAAACATGGAGAATCAGATCTTAACTAGAACCCATAAATCCGAACATATCACACCTGTCTTAGCCTCCCTACATTGGCTTCCTGTTAATGCCAGAGCTGAGTTTAAGGTTCTCCTCCTTACTTATAAAATACTGCACGGCCTAGCCCTATTATACTTAAGGAACCTCATTACCCCATCTGTTCCTCCATGTCTTTTAGATCCCAGGAGACAGACCTGCTCCTTATCCCAAGGACCAAGACAAAATCCTTAGGAAACAGAGCCTTCTCCTACTGTGCTCCTCTTCTTTGGAATAAACTCCCTGCAGCGCTAAGAGAGGCTGACTCGATTAAAATGTTTTAATCCCGACTCAAAACCTACCTATTCTCGTCACGTTTTGAATGAGCATAACTCTCCATCCAACAGGAGGTATAGGCGTGGTCTCTGTGGTGTGGGATGGTGAAAAGCCAGCCTTTGTCTATACTAGGTCAGCAGTGTGAGTGTAGCCAGGTGGATGGAGCTCACCATTTATCTGTCAGGCTTTTTCCATTCTCACGTGACTTTTGCTAATTAATGTTTCCCTTACGCATCTTGCTAATTCACTTCTCTCTCTTTTTGGATACGTGGACCCTCCTCACACTCGTGTGAGTGTTGGGGTGGTGTTGGGGCACATTGAGACACAAAACACAAGCAACAAAAAAAAAAAAAAAAANAAAAAAAAAAAAAAAAATGAATGAATGTTCATTATGATCAATCTGAGTGAGGTTCTGCTTCTGGTTCATCTTTGTTTGAAGGTACAATGAAATCTTTCTCAAAATCAGACCTTTGTAAATTAAACTTAAGACCAGAAACATTTGGAGCTCCAAATTAGCCTCTCAGTCCTATGTTAAAACGACTCCTTGTTCTGATTGGTGCTTAAGTTTTCAAAACTGTCCCACAAACAGGCAGCAAAGTAAACTTTTACTTAAAATGTTTGTTTAAATCCAGAAACTGACATCAACCCTCTGGAGTTGATGAAAGAACAATGAACTACATTTGCTTAAGTTGGTGGAGTCAGGAAGTCTCCAAAACTATGATCAGACTCTGCCTACCTTTTTTTTTTTTTAACATAACCAAAAGCCATTTGGCAGGTTTCCAGATAAAAGCTTCTGCTGTCATGCAAACTACAGTTTGAAAAATATTACTGGAACTTTCAGAATAACGCCTGCAGTTCTTCAGCTGTGACCCTTGGAGATTCTTTGGCCATTGGAACCATAACCATCATCATCATCATTATCATCATCATCATCCTCCCCACTGAGCATGGAGTCAATACTGACACACATCCTCTTCCAATTGCTTTAAACTTGTTAATTATTGCTCTGATAGGGGAAATTATTCTCAAACATTTAACTATTTTTTAATAGCCATTTCCTGATTTGTGCAGCTCAACAACCTCTTGGTACCACATCATTACTGTGTTCTAGGGTCTTTCCCATCATGATGGATGACTCAGTGTCACCTCATATTTATTCCCCGGTGAAACAGAAAGACATGGCTGACATCTTAAGAGGTCCTAATCACTCATTAAAAATGTTCAACATGAATGAGAATATACTTCAGTTAGATTTTACTCAGATGACTTTTCAGGGTTGCCAATAATTGTGGCACCTATATTTGAGAAAAATGTTTGTTTCATGTACGAATTTCTTTTTTTCCTTTCAATTAACCATCCCATCCATTTTCTATACCTGCTTGGCCTGTTAAGGTCGGGGGGGGGGGNAGGGGGGGGGGGCTGGAGCCTATCCCAGCTGTCATTGGGCGAGAGGCAGGGTACACCCTGGACAGATCGCCAGTCTATTGCAGAGATTTTTATTCCTTTCAGTTATTTTACTTAAAGGTTGTATTATTGTTAATTTTTGAATGAAAGATGAAGAGGATAAACAATACAAATTTTGGTTTTTTTCAGTCCATTTTGCTTTTATTTCCCAAGGGTGCCAATATGAGTGGAGCATGCTGTCCACGGTGACAATACACAAAATTTAAGTGATTCTTAAGAGGTTAAAAGCAAAATTGTTTCTACACCTGTGGTTCCTATTGCACAGGCGGTCATTTGAAGACAGGAAGTCTCTCTTTGAATAGCCTTTCCAGAGGTTTCTTCCATTGTCCTTAAACAATAAGGTTTTTAGGGAGTTTTTTTCATTGTCTTCTTAGAGAGCTTGGAGTGGGTTGGGAACCGTTAATGTGTGGGACTGTAAATCTTTTTCTGACATTGGATGTGATATTGGCTATACAGATAAACTTGACTTGTAATGGAATGTAGTTGGCAATCATATATTGGAGCTCTGATTTCTTTGTGTCTGTGTGGTGAGAGAGGCAGGTGTTCTTGTCATATTTCCAGACAAACAGGACTTCAACTGATAAAAGCAGGAGGAGAGATTATTTAAACAGATGGAATGTCTGTCTGACCGAGTTAAAACTCTGACTGCTCCACACGGAACCACACCCAAACTAAGAGGTAAGAACACTTTCAAACAACTAATTATTGGATAATTTCAAAAATTATTAAGTTAGTAGTTTGGACTGTAGATCATTACAAATCTTGCTGAAATAAATGAAATACACAAAAAAGCAGATGTGCTACAAAAAGAACAATGCATAAGTAGCTGGAATTATATGTCCATGGTGTAATTAAATGACAAATATACACTGAAATTGAATTATGAACATGAATAATAACTGCACTTATGTAACCCAATATTAGTTCTTCACATGAGATAACACCCAAAGACTGCTGCCATTTCTTCTCTCTCTGAATCTGGTGTTTTTCTACCAAATCCAGAGCCCAGACATATGTAGAAAAGCACTCTTGATTGAAAAACACTCTTAGTGTTTTTACACCAAAAAAGTTCTGGTTCTCCAAACAGTTCCATTTGGTATCCATGTAAACAGGGTGCCATCTAGAGCAGTGGTTCTCAAAACATCTTGGCCGACTCTTGCGACCCTTGGACAATATTCTACGGAGTGTAAGCATTTGTGGACACACACCCTCAAACATAAACACACTTACCTAAAACGACCATGACAAAACTGAGAAACCACTTCAAACATACCTCAGGGACGTAAAACTTATTTCATCAACAACTGAAGCAATTACTCTTTTACACACAAGCTTTCCTGTATATTAATTTTTAAAAAGTATCTTCTTCTTTTCCTTTCGGCTTTCCCTTCAGGGGTCACCACAGCAAATCATCTGCCTCCAT
>VXCM01002061.1:0-12718 GCA_014773175.1 Lucifuga dentata
ACCCCACAGAACATCTGTGGAGAGACCTGAAGATGGCAGTTCACAGATGCTTCCCATCCAATCTGACAGAGCTTGAGAGGATCTTCCAGGAAGAATGGGATAAACTGCCCAAATCCAGGTGTGCAAAGCTCGTAGAGACGGACCCAAGAAGATTCGCAGCTGTAATTGCTGCCAAATGGGCTTCTACAAAGTACTGAATTAAGGGTCTGAATATTTATGTAAATGAAAGATTTCAGTTTTTGATTTTTAATAAATTTGCAAAAATTTTTAGCATCATGTTTTCACTTTGTCATTATGGTTATTGAGCGTAGATTGATGGGCAAAAATTACAATTTTATCAATTTAAAATTAAATCTACAACACAATAAAATGTGCAAAAAGTGAAGGAGTCTGAAAACTTTCTGGAGGCACTGTATGTGGCTCAAATGTGCAAAACCACAACTTAAAGTACATGCAGGAAGCATTTGGGTATTTCCTCCACCACTGCGGATCACAGGCATCAGCATGTAAAACCCTTGATTATATCTGATGCTAATAGAAGGAGCAGCACCTTCTCTTTAATAAGTCGTCATAATAAATGCTTTTTCTCCCTTCCAGAAACTTCTGCTGAGGTTTGCTATATTTGCATCATCCATCCAAGCCTTGGCTAATACACTGCCATATTGACAGAGTATAAACAGTCAGTGTGAGGACTCATCCCTTGATCTTTTTTTTCAGTGCTCTCCAATGCAGTATTGCCCCACCGCATTCAGGCCATTAATCTTCCCGTTATTGGAGAAACGCACTGACATCTCTCCATAAAATGGCACTTAATTTATGCATTATGTATGCCTCATTTATGTGCTCGGGTCCTCAAACTATTTATCAAATGTCCCCTCTTATGTCAAAACATGGAAATTGAGCACCGTTACTCATGATACTCGCGGCAAACACATCAGCAGACAGGAAGTCACTGGGGACCTCTGCTCACTGTCACAAGAAAGCCTCATCCAAAGCGAATGTGTGGCGAGAGGAGCCGTGTTGAATGAACCGAGAAACACACGAGGGACGTCGCATGAAATGATGCAAGACATCCAACAAGGATGAAGATGTAGAAGTGACTTTTACTCCTCTCCGATTAAAGGTTTTCATTCTCTCAATCATGCATTTTTTTTTTTTTTTTTTTNTTTTTTTTTTTTTTTTTTACTGCATGTGGACGAGGTACTGTTGGCATCTGCAGATGTTTTTGAAACTACCTATAGAATGAATAATGCATGCAGTGGAATCACTTTAACATCATCAATGGACCATACAGGAGGAGACCCTTGCACTGACTGTGCTCACCAGTGCGGTAGCGTGTGACAAAGCTGCATCTCCACCCTCACAACCCCCACCGCCCCCACTCCCATGATTCGGCCCATGGGCACGGTGTGTCACACTTCGGAGCTCCAGGCGGGATCACCTGCGTTGCCACAGTGGCTGTGTGTGTGTGTGTGTGTGTGCGTGTGTGTCTCACCTCAGTAGTCACCAGGGAACGATTCCACACAAGATGAGCCTGCTGGATGACCTTTGCACCCCCCNCTCCCCCCACCCCCTGTCAATATGACTTCAGTTCCAACCTGAAAATGAGTTTTCATTCATTCCACTTTAGCTTCTGTCATAATCTCACCTGAGAACAGTACGGCTTTAGTCTGTTTGTTAGATATAAGAACATATCAAAAAAATGATTCACAGTAGAGCCCCAATCAACTGTTAATTTTCGAAGCCGATACTGAAGTTAAGAGTTAAAAACCAATAATGAGATAACAGTATTAGAGTTGTAGATAAAGAAAGATGAAACTCACAGTTGCTGTATTTCCAGTTTTATTTATTTTTTTAATGATACCAAAATATCCAGTAATATTGGTCTAGCTCCACTTAACAGCTTTCAGTAAAATTTTGTGGAAAATTAAAGGAAAGAGTGGTTAGGTTTGGTTGTGGATAGCACAATCACACAGCCTTTTATAAAGTACTATACTTTATATTTTGTTAAAAACTCCAAATCTCAGCCATAAGAAAAAAAAAAAAATTCCATCTTTATGATAAAATTTATGTGTTTTATTTATTTTTTTCACTCCTACATTTGAACTAATTTTAATCAAATGTGCTACATCACATACTTGGATAAACCTAAATAATTGTAAAAATCCTGTTTTTGTTATTGCACATTCCCAGTAATACCAATCAAAGTGAAGTTAAAAACAAAAACAAACAAATAAATAAATTAGCATAACACCTGTAACATAAGGCTGATTGATATTTCCTGGAATGCACAAATATATGTAAAATACATATTTAAAAAACTGAATTTATCTGTTCTGCCAAGGAACCTTTTTTCTTTCTTTTTTGAAATTGTGTACAGTTTTCCTTTCATACTTGTCAGTGTCTGGTATTTGTGGCCTATTTGACAAACTTCCATAACAAATATACACAGTATCCAGTTACAGTTCAGATGATGCACACACGTAAACTCAACTTGTAATATCACTGCATGTCTGGTAACTCAGCGGTCATGAACCTGAATCAGTTTCGATTTTGCACAATTCCTCCTTGTACAAAGTCCTGGATATTATCCTAAAGTCATGGCCACCCCCAGCCAATCAGCATGAGTGACTGTCACCATGTATATTTTGAAGTTTTCATTACATACAACATTTCATACACCAGCATGCTAAAAGTCAGAGAATCGGGACATGCTTATTTTATACACACCTATTATATTGTGTATGTACGTGTTCACATGCAGTGATAATGATACATCAAGCATGAAGCGAANGAGAGAGAGAGAGAGAGAGAGAAACACTCATTTCGCTATAGGCTTGACTCATAAGGTCTTCTGACAAGAGCAAGGGCTCCAATTTGTTTTCCTCTTGAGCATGAATGCATCAATGATGGAAGGACACAGGGAGGACTTAACTCTGCCACGGTGGGGGGGAAGGGGGCTCGCTCAGCAGATGATGCATCTGCATCTTATCTAAACTCTGGCAGATGTGGGAGCACTTAGAGCACTCGCCCAGCATAAGAATGACATAAAGCAAAGTGTAACAAGGGGTGCAGATGTTTACTTTTTGAAAGTAGAAAGCATCTGTTTGTTTTCTCCGCTTCCTACACCCCATCTAGTTTTCATGGCAAGTGTTTCCACGTTGGTGTCGCAACGCACATTAAGAGAGCTATAAAATATGAAACCATGCGGTTACTCGATTCTTAATTTTTCATTTGCCAAATTAAAAATTCTTTCATTTAGACTCTACTTCAGTGTTGATCCACTCTGGCAAATTACTCTTTTTTTTTAAACTTTTTTGTTTATTTTCTTCAGTGCACATTAAAGTGCACTGTCGCAAACAGTTTATTTCCAATAAAATTCAAATGTGAACAAAGAGTCAGGAAAACTGGGAACTCTGTGATGTTTTATATGCTCATTTTCATTACAGTAATATTGATCCAAGCAACAGAGGGGAATTACAAGCTCACACAGTTGCCTGTGGCAGGTGATTTAGAGGCTGGGCGAGTTTAGGAGCGAGAGAGCTGTGAGCTCATTTTGTGAGAGATGAATTCAATAGTAAATAACTCTTAAACTGATGCTTCCCATTTAAATTTCCCCCTTATGTTTCTTTAAAATTTGGATAAAAATCACATTTTTACACATTTGTTCCAATGCTTCACTGAAGTTGTTTGATGGTTAGATTGAGGGCAATATTCAAGAATCCAAATACTCCAGGGGTACTCAAATAAAAAATGTTAAAGGTCCACAAAGACAATTTTCAGTAAGATAAAGATTCTTTTATTAAGATAAGTCAAGCCAGGGTCAGATTGGGATCTTAATTTTTACCAGGAACTCTCCGCTTTCTCCGTTGCTTGCAGCAAAGAAAGTGGAGAATTTTAACTTGTTGCATCACAGCAATGCCTTGCAGACAAATAATACACACAAATTGCACAAATAATACATATGAAAAGTATAACTTGCTCAGAGTCCAGAGGATAGTTGTGGTTTGGTCTGGATCCGGACCGATGTCTGGACTTTGAGGATGACTGCAGTACACTGTAGCATTGTTATTAAGGCATCGTTATATGTCAAACTTAATTTTGTGCACATTCCTCTATAATTCACTGTGGTAATTTGGGGTAATTTAGAATTAAAAATTACGGGTGTTGAAGGTTAAAATAATACTCCAACCATGGATGAACTATTAAAATTGAGTCTAGTCATTAACTTTTTAATTTGTGTAAGATAATTGCATAGCACTAAATACCCAAGCTAATGTCAGGAGTTGCCAGAGGACATCTACAGTGGTGATACTAAGGACTTGCGCAGAGCTTTCATTTTGAAGGGTTTTTATGCTTATCCTCCCTGTCTTTTCAAGTGTTTTATGACTGGCCACTTCTTGATAGTAACGACTTTGGCCTCTTTTACACCTTGCATTACAATACAGTTTCTGTATCCAGATATGCTGTCTGGATATCTCAATATATTTCATGTCAAGATATTATTATTACACTATTAAAACTTGTGTTTCCTCCTTGTTGCATGAATGAGCTTCATCCATTTTTAAAATAGCTCACTTTTTGCATGGGGCATCACTGTCTGCATTCCAGGTGCAGTTACCCATTCACAGCAATATATAATTCTTAACAATTCAAAATAACTTTATTAACAAAGACAAACTGGAAGAATGTGTTCTAGACCGCTTGGCAGCATTTTACATAAGGCTATTTACTGAGATTTGATCACAATGCAGATCAAATTGCATTCCAACCCAGTGTTTCCCATACATAGGCAAAACTTGGGCAGCCCGCTCAGGTTTCTGAAAACCCTCCCAGGTTTCACGGGATGACTCAGCCTTAAAAATAATACAACTACGACACTGCTATCACACACACTGACATGCACACATACATAAGCTGTACTTCAGTGGCCCCAATAAAGCGAAAGCAACGAAAGCAGAGTAAGTGAGAAAGCGAAACCGAATGTCCGGCTGCTATTTGTGTGCTTCCAATTTCTGCTTCCCATTTCTTCCCATTTCATTGGTCTTGGTTTGAGTGGCCAAGCAATGTGTAACTATATTAAAAGGCCCAGCAGCATTTTATCTTTCCAAAAATAACGTCTCGGTTATTGTGGATACTTTGCAGACCTTGCTGTCCTCAGTTTAAATATTAAAAATTACAAATTTGTGAACGCAGTTTGACAGAAGGACAATGGCAAATAAAAGCAAGAGTTCACAACGGCCTTTGGTGATTCATGGTAGTAGTGGTGGATAGAGAAATGGCCCAGGAGTGTTGGCATGACCATACATATATTATAAAGTGTCTCCTTGATGAAAGCAAGGAGAAAGATGACTGGATTAAATGTGGTTATACCCTCTGGCCTTGGGCTTGTTTATTAATACGCATTACTTTTTAATGCCTCATAATAAATAATGTATCAAAATTGTGACAATACGCAACTTGGCCATTACCTGCAGGCTACCAGATTGATGGCCAAGGCCAGCTCAGGCCTTGGCCCCTTACTGACAACATTAAGCAGTAAATTAATGCTTGGATGCTAACGTGAGAATTTATGATGGAAGTAACGGAAAGGATTGTAAGAGCACAGCGAAGCTTCTGCTGCTAAAGAATTTCCCCATTAATTTCTCCGTTCTCTTCATTTTCCTTTTTTTTTTTTAATTTTGCTTCCATTTCTGAAGATACTTCAATCATTCACTTTTCCCTTTGAATATGTGCTAAGGTCTTTGCATCCACTTTCTGGAGTCTAAAGTCATATGTACACTTTTGATTTTCATGGAATTTTGTTTTTATTTGCTGCCTAAAAAGCTGCACTCTAAATAATCTTTTACTGGACCAGATGACAAAGTTTAGTTTGTGGAAAAATCTAATATTTCTGCCGAGCCAATGTTCTACTTGTTTCTAGAAAATTCAATCTGAAAAAAAAAAAGAAGGTAGAAGTTCAAGAAATACATCTATGAATTTTCAAGAAAAAACAACAAATACATAAATAAATAGTTGACTACAAAGTTCCTGATTTTCTACTTGATTCTACAAAATTTAGAAATTATATAAATACACACATTTACGGAAAAACTTTAGCATAAACATCTATAAAATAAATACAAAATTTGCAAAAATCTGATTTATATTCCCAAAAAAACCCAAAAAAACAAAAAACAAAAAACAAACCAAAAAAAAAAAAAAAAANTTTTAATGTCCTTTAAATTTACTATATAATGACAAACTAAGCCTCAAAAACAGTATTTGTTTATTGTTGGCAGAAACATACTTAATGTCCCTGACATCCATTTTAGTGTAGCTTTTTGACATGGAAATTAAAAAGGTAAGTTTAGTTTATTTATATAGCCCATTTCTTACACTTAGGCAGTTTAAAGTGCTTTAGATCAACATAAAAACAGACATGAAAGTTAAAATGAGAATAAAATCATAAAAAAACAAAACAAAACACAAATTCAATGAAAAATTAAATGATAAAAAATGACTTTAAATTCCAGAGAGTTAAGTGGTGATACTGTGTTCTACTTCTCAGCCCCACCGGCATTAAAAGTGATTTCTGAATGTGTGAGCGGAGAACTGTGGGTGAGTAAGAGTGGGCTGGCATGCAGTAATGTGCGAAATAACGTGTAAGGGAGGCGGAGAGAGAGGGAGAAAGAGAGAAAACCTTGAAACCATGATTTCAGTCAATGTGTAAGATGAGAAATTAACGTGGTGACAGAGTGTGGGCTGGGAGGGAGGGAGGGAGGGAGGGAGAGAGAGAGAGAGAGAGAGATTTGTACTGTGGGCAGGCTGTCAGGGCTGTTGAGAGCATCTGTTCACAGTGTAATGAGTATATGTGTGTGTGTGTGTCCCTCTTCCCTTCTAACACTCTCATCATTATCAGTGTTTAATTAGAGACATCCCACCCTGGCGGTTGATGAAGCTGCTGAGGGGTGAGGCGGCAAGCCCCACGATGCAAACATACAGTCTGAACGGGCACGCGGCATAGCAACTGCATATTGATCCAGTGCATAACGTAACGTTTTATCATTCTTAGTGTGTCATGAATCTTCACAGTGTAAATTTGACTGCTGAAGATGGCGATGCCTTTGGGAAATTATCGGAAATGGCTACATCAGGCTTTATTATGAGGTCTGGAGTGTGCCACTGCATTTAATAATTATTCATAAATTCACTTATCTGAAGTATGTTATTGAAAATGACTTTGACATTATCAATAAATATTCCGCTACTACAGATTACTAGAAAAATGATACTACATAATGATTGTATTTTGTTAATCTTTTATAAAATAATAAAATGATAGATTTGCAGGTGGTTTCCAAAACACAATTTTTAAACATATTTTTAAAACAAGTGACCCAATTCCAATTTTAGCTGATATATGGCATGTAACTTATAGGTATTGTGAATAAAAAAAAACAAAACAAAAACAGGATGTAAATGGATATTCTTAGATTTGTTTTGGATATTCATATGTGGGCTAAGTGTTTTCGCACTTAGTTCATTTTGAGTGTTTGTTTCGGACCCTGGGTGCATTTCCCTTTTAACTCCCTGTTTGTTTGGGCATGTGTTAACACAGCAATGGAACTCTGGTTCACATCACAACAATTGGACTGGGACCATCTAGAGGATGTGGTCTCAGTCCAAACAAAGTGTGGAGCATTTTGTGGAAATGATTCACACTAGCCCCAAACCAACTTCGAAGCAATCTATTGATCTACTGATTGATCCAGAACCAGAGAGGGTTACTGTGTGGTTGCGATAAAGTTTGTTTTACATTAAGACACTCATCAGATATTCTATTCTTAAAACCATTAAACACATTGAACATAACACACAGTTTACCACAGTTAAGCTACACATTTGACAAGCAGTTGAAATGGATATGGATACTGTGAAATGGTCTTAACATGTCAAACCAACATAACACATCTTCAGATGAACATGTTGATTGTAGTTGTATGTGTTCGATGTGCGCTTCATTTTCCTGTTCAGCTGTCTGAAGGCAGCATGTTTTCTTCACATCACGTGAAACAATGTGTTTTCCCCACTTTGTCTTAAATCAAACTAAGCTTTCTGCTGCCATAGTTTTTTCTTGGTAAATGGACTAAATGTTGACTCTGACTTAGAAAATATTTTAATTCCATCTTTGTTCGATGTTCAGTTTTCCTGGCATCGCAAACTTTTCACTGTTTTGAGATTTTTGTTTCTCCAGACATTCCCCAGACATTCTGACCAATGAGCAGGTCAACTGTTTTCAGTTGGATGTTTTGTGCTATGTGAAACTGAAACAAACCAATTGGTAAATGCAGCTTTGTAACAACTTAGTCTCTGATTTGGGCCAGAGCAAAGGGACTGCAAGTTCGAAAATGTCCTAAATTGAAGATGTAGCAGTTATTTGCCAAAGCAACTGTCATTTAAACACACACAGATCTGAATGTCCTTACTATTCTGACTTGTGTCCTAAAATGCAACCTACTTTTATACTTTGACTGCATATGAATGATGACACATTTATCAACTCTATACACACTTAAAGAGGGGAAAATAAGGAGAGTCAGGAACTCTGATTGGCCAGCTGAGGAAAAAGGCTCAACCTCATACCATGATGGATTATTTTTTTTCTTTTTGCAAATAGCTTTCTCATTTAACTGTACATTTAATTAGTCACTCTATAAAATGCTTCAATTAATTAACCGATTATAATTAACCACTAATCTAATTATTTTGGTGGCATGCTTCAGAATCCATAAGTGGGCTTCTCATGAGTTTGTCTCTTTTCTCCTTTTTAATACAGTTTTTAAAATTTAAATTTTTTGTTCTTATGCATTGGATAAGAATTTCACGCAAATGTGAGTATCCTACAGAACAAAATCAAATCATCGGAAGGACTCTATAACCTAATAGACTAATTTAACCTAATTTCCAAATGATGATCAATACATTTTCATCTTATCTACACAGCAATGCTGCTTTTCACAGAGAATCCATAAACAACCCAATCTTATGTTTTAATTATTTCTCTGCTTTTATCAAGTGTCATTACTCAGATGGACTATTATCACACGCAGCTCTTTTCCACTTCATTGTCTTTTTTAAAATTATTATTATTACAAGCAGACACCTTGCATCCCAGCCAGCAGTCTATGTCATTCCCATGGGTGTTATCAGCAGCCCTCCTGGGCATTGAGACAGCAAATGTTTAATATAGACAATTTACCCAGGGTCTTTGTGGGTTAACCATTGGGGTCAGCCCTGGCAAAGTGACACAGGCTAATTATGTTGCTTTACTGTGGGATATCCATGGATTTATCATGGGCATCGACTGCGGGGTCAGCAAGGGGATGTTTTGTTGGTTTCACTTGACTTAGCCCATCTTGGTTACAGGTTGACGTAGGTCTCTTCTTAGTCATCGCCTAAAAATTGTCTGACTAATCCAATTAGGCTATCCACGTGTCTCAGATGACGTCACACTCTGGCAACTGACGTGGACTTAGAAAAGGGCATTTCCTATGGGACCCTGTATTTACAGCAATTACAAAAGTGAACAGGAACTGTAAGTGACATGCAGAATTGTGATGGATTAAAGGAAAAACCAACATAAAGTGGGAGTGGTCTCTTCCAGGATGACATTGCCCCATCTGTAGCATAAGATGGGTCACTGAATGGTTTCATTAGTATGAAAATGATTAAGATCACATGCTGTGGCCTTTGCAGTCACCAGATCTCATTTAATTGACGACTATGATTGTAAAGATTATAGATTAATGTGTTAGAAATGTCTCCAAAACTATTATTAAAATAACTAACAAGGCAATATCTTTTAGAAGAGTGGTGTTCCTCCTGTAGAGTTCTAAAGACTTCTGCAATTTATGCCAAGCTGCAACGAAGCTGTTCTGAAGGCTCGTGGTGGCTGGACATTCTAGAGCCAGATACTGTATATATTGTACAATTCTGGGCTGTCCCAGTTGAGAGATGACCAATGTGAAAGAATTGTGGTGATATCTTTGGTCATGGCTCCAAAACAGTGATCATACATCGCACTGTGAGAGAGGTTCAAAGATGGCTGTTGTAATGGTCTTGCGACCAAAGATAGCCTGGGACAAAATTCACACTGTCAGAAATTTAGGATCACCATCTCACAATATGACTGCTGCTAAGACCTATGTCTACGTACCAACCAACAGGAATGCAGCATGAAATGACACGCTGGTCAAAGAGACACTGTTAGCGCCATTATGAATAAAGTTGGGGAAAAAAACAACAATCTCACAATATGACTGCTGCTAGGACCCAAACTGAAGAGATGGAGGCAAAACATGTGAAATGGAATTTGTGGGACTGTAATAAAGAAGAAAGTCTCCTTGAGTTGCGGCAGCAAAAGTGTGTGTATAGGACATCTTCTCCAGCTGTTACCGTGACAATCGAAGACGGACGCAGTGCAGAGAGAAATAGCAGAGGAACCCCAGCTCCTAGGTGAACAATGAACCGGGTCCACACTCTTTTCCTCCTCCTCTTCTTTTGAGGTTTTTCAATATACAGAATACAAAGTTTGCTTTTTGGTTAGCTTCATTATTTTCCATAACAGCAGCGCAGATAGGTCAGGCACGCCGATGTCATATTTTCTTTCGACTTGCATCGAGCTAGGATTTGTCAGGCATTATCAACGTAGTCTGCCCACATGAAACTTATTGTCGTACTCGTTTATTAGACTCGTTGCACAGTGTGGCTTTAAATGAACTTACTGTATAAGATTGCTGTAATCTTACAGTCTGTAGGAGCCTTAAGACACTTCATGTGTGTTTTTTCTTTTGTCATCGATCTGTACTTTCTTTTTTTTCAGACGATATCCTGTTGCAGTCTCATGAAATGTGTAAAGTTTGTGGTTTACTTTAATGTACTGCAATACAGTGATAAAGAAAAAGAAATGGCTTGCAAACAGAAAAAATAATCTAAAAACTGGTTTATTTTTCAGTATCCCTATATACAAAGAACATTAACATTTCACTCATAAGACCTCTGCTACTGCTGTGTGTATATCTTTGCCAAATAAATATTCCATGTTTTATTGCGGCTTAAGATTTTCTCATTATTATTCCACTCATTCATTTAGTCAGCACAGCACTTACAAAACCAACCTCAAAGCTCTCGAATTCAATATCTGTTAACGTACAAAACCCCTCACCTCCCTTCTCCCCTCTCTTCATACAGAACCTTATCTGGTAAGCAACAGAATTGAAAGTTTGATCATCCTCTTTAGAATTCACCCCTTGACCCTTTCTCCATGCCGTGTGCCTCACTCTGCCTCACTCCTTGAGGACAGTCAAAGAAATGCTGAGTCAGGAGGGTGTTGGAGGTGACAAATGTTTCTCCATTGATGTTGTGGAAATGATTTACAAGCCCAGTTAACCAGGGAGGGCTTCCAGGCAGGTTGCACGTGGGAGTGAACTCGTGTATGTGTGTAGTGGAAAGATGTAGTGGAGAGCAAACACTATAAATCAGTTAATCCATGTTTTCTTTTTTGAAATTGATTTTATTCATGTTATTAAAAGCAGCACTATGTAAGCTCTAACTGAAACAGCAGCTCCTACAAATGCAAATAAGTTTGACTAATTCGATGGTGCCTTCATGTGCTCATTGTATACTCCCACAACCCAGCTTGGAGGTCGTTACCACATACACATTCAAGTGCTCTTGGTCAGGAATAAATCCAAAAAAAGAGAAAGAAACATAGAGTTTATAATATCCTTCAAAATATTTACAAATGCAAGCAATTACCACTTCTTTCAGACATTCGTGTGCTTGTAACAAACATTTCTGACAGTTCAAAAACGTTCCTCCTCTCCTCACTGCACTTTGCAATTGAAAATTAAATTAGACCATTGATCAGTTATTGAAAAAATAGAATTATGAGTGATTACTCTGCAGATTTTAGATGCTTCATTTGGGCTTTTTTAGGACTAATACCAATAAATCGTTGGTTCCTGTTCTTTCACTTTTATAAAAATCTATGGAATAAAAACCCTGTAAAAGCCTCAGTTTTGCTTAATGTCTGTTACCCATGCATTTTTAATGTGATATTTACTAAGTTTTAAGTACAAAGTTTTCCTCCAAACCACTCAGTCTAAAAAGTGATTCATCACATTTTTCCATTTCATTTGGCAACTGTGCCATTCATATTTCTCAACACCTGTATTGCTCTCTGAATAATCATGAAGCTTCAATGATCAAATGATCAACATCTTTCACACAAGGAAAACATGCCACACAATTGGAGACACCACAGTTGCCATTATCATGACTCCATCTGGTCTTCAAACGGTAAAGCAGCACATCTTTGGTCATCCTGTGGTCTGTGTTTTTGTGGTTGTAAAATGAAATCGATCACTCAGAATCTGATGCTGTCATGGTGGTAAAACTGTAATACTGATGCAACCAATAATCATTCATTCATTCAAAAATTCATTCATTTAAAAAGACATCTGGAATTGTGTTAACTCTCTTAGCTTGTAGCATGCTAACAGTAGCTCAAGCCTCAGAACACTGACAATGCTTTTATAAAGAGTGAATAAATCTCATTCTCATGAATGAGAACAGAGAGTACAATATGTAGCATAAATATATATTATGAATAACAGTACTATATGAATATTAATTAAGATAAAGCAATGGTATGCAAAGTTGCAATGTTAAGATC
>VXCM01002062.1:0-68660 GCA_014773175.1 Lucifuga dentata
AAAAAAAAAAAAAAAGAGATTAAAGGCATCTTTTCAAAAGAGTAACGCTCATTCTTCAGATAAATAGCTGCAATTATTTCAACATTTCAGTCATTATAGCTCTGTTTATTCATTTGGCATTGCTGGCATGTTTTCTTGTTTACTTTTCTGGCTGCCAGTTTTTTGATTGCCTTCATGTCTAATTAGAAGAAGTGGAAAAACAGATTTTTATTTTGGAACACCTTGAATGTTTCCATTAATATTTCACTTGCTGTATGGATTGATTAATCTTAAATAATTCATTTTAAATTTCTTAAAAGAAAATATAAACACCAAAGGTATGCTCACTTTTCTTTAAGTGAGGTTGGAAGACTGAATGACCTTGGACTTTTTCTGCCACGACAAGGCAAGATAAAGGCGCCCATAAATAAAATGTATTATTATGATTCTATTATATGATAAGGTAAGGTAAAGCTGTACAAAATAAAACTTTATACAAATTCCCTTTTTTTCATTTAGGGCTTGTTAATTTCCACTTGGTACTTATAACATGTACTAAATGCATCTGGTTGCTAACACTGATGAGAGACTTCATATCTCATGGATCTTACCTGAGTCCCATTGGCTTCTCACTGCCTTTTGAAGCCCAGTATCCTCTGGCATGTTGGCAACCATGCACTTATTCATGGCTCTGCATTTCTCTCAGTCTGTTTAGTTTACAGATAGAAATAAAAAATATAACTTGTGTAATATCAGTCTCTAGAACACTATGTTTGCAGGTTTCTCTCTCTTCCTTATGCTCTCTCAAATCATTCTCTCATATATGATAAAATCTGCCTCTTCCACATTTGGAAACCAATCATAGGTGGGAATTCACTAGGAATTAGGTGACCACAACATTTTCAAGGAAATTGTACAAAGTTGCTTGGGCAACTAGAAGATGTACATATACAGTAAGTATAAAATTGCAGCTGTAAACCAAAAATAGACACGCTCTGGAAATATGAATATATTACAGATATGTACATTATGCTACATGTACAACCTTCATTAAAGTAGATGAGAAAGAAAGTAGTTTGCCTAAAGTTGCAATATAGCAAATACATAGAAGACCAGTTTGTTATTGTGATATATCTCCCACAGACTCAACATAAACTCAGCAACACAGTCGATGCAATCAAATTGACAAGATCTGCCCTAATCTACATGCTGAAGAGACCAAACACACTAGAAAAGCACATGCAGGAGGGACAACTCCTCAGGCCAAGATTCAGCTGTCTACCTACTTCTAAAGGACACACTACACTTGTTTGATGATAATAATGTACATATTTTGGATGGAGAAAACAGATAGATGAAAGAGGATTTCTCTTCAAGAGGAGGGGTGCAGCAAACACGTATCACCGATTTACAACGCTATGCTAACATCTTCTAATGACTCCAACAACTATCACGACTCCTGTGTGACCCAATGAGGCAACTGGCCCAAGGTATGAATGACTCTCAGAAGATAAATGCCAGTTTTCAACCCACCACTAACTTAGAAATGAAGGTGAACTGTCTTCAAGACTAAACAGCAAATTTGGTTGTCTTGCGCTACTCCTGCTACACATCCGAATGACTTAGAATCTTCACAAGCATAGAAAGTATTGCACTTTTAAATTACTAGTGCAGTGCCCATTCAAAATGTGGCTGTTGAGAACAGGCCGGTGTTATGCTGAAAACTGCATCCCTGCCAAGAGCTGCATCCCCACTCATGGAGAGTGGATCATATATGTAATCCAAGACAATATTTATTCCTTTGAATAACTTATCAAACAGTGATTATGGCACTTCTTAGAGTCAATAACAATAATACCTACAGTATTTCTATTGGGCAACTGCGATTTAGTCCTCCATTCATTTTTATTTGTTATTTCTGCCGAAAAATGCATCCCCTTCTTTCTCGGACCTGAGGGTTAGATTCACCAAACTCACCCTGTCTCACAAAAATAACTCCAAATATGCCTTTTTAATCTCATTTCATTCCTTCATCTTCAGAAAGTTATTTAGACTGGGGATGCAAATCTCAGCAGAAGAACACTTACCGAAAAACGCATCCCTTCCTTTTTCAGCTTTGAGGAGGCTCACATGCACCAAACTCACCCTATCACATCCAAACAGCCCCACATGTGAGCTCTTGGCTTGATTTCATTCATTCACCTTCAGAAAATGTTTACAGTGGGGATGCAAATCTCAGCAGAAGCAGGGATGCAATTTTCAGCAGGGATGCAGATTTCGGCACAACATTGGACTTTATGGTGTGTGCCGCAGCCTGCCATGATTTTGTTCTGCACTTCCTTGTGAGCTAGCTTTGTTTGCTGTAGGGGTCGGGTTGAGACTATGGCACTGGACTGGAGCAGATGCTGCACATCTGGAGCATATCCTGCCACCGCGCTCAGAGTGTATCCTGCCACGCAGACTACTTTTTACTGGCACAGCTCAATTCGAGAATCGCTCATCCAAACAACTTCACAGATACTGGCCATTCTTGGTCCTGAACAATGAACCTGACGAATTTCAACTTCATACAGTGCCGGGTTCTAGAGATATTGGTTCCACAGACAGAGATTTATGTGTTTATAGTTAGATAAATAAAAACTTGCAAAGTGAAGGATTTTATGGCCTAGAAAATCAAATTTCTAACTATGTCTCTTAAGAACTGCCACTACAGGCATATTACACCCTATTATGTTTGGAGTCAATAAAAATATGTCCTCTTATATAAAGAAAGTACAGAACATTCAGACCACATCCTTCTCATGTACATTTATTATTACACAGCTGTGTTTTAGCAGTGCCACATACAGCTGTAGAGGGAAAATGTTGGTGACCAATAGTCCATCAGTCCAGTGTAAACAAGATGTGTAAACAAATGAAATGTGGCTTTGAGTCCAGCTCTCTCCTGCTGAAATGGTGGTGGGTTGCCATTTTTGTATTTACTTTAATAAAATGTTTCATCATCTTGAAAGCCAGAGATAAAATGCCCCACTTCTCAGAAGCATAAACAAAGTCTGTGTGTGCCCCAGATCATGATCACCAGAGTCCTGCGCCAAGACCGACATCAAGATCAATTTCATACAGCGGAGTATTCCGCTCAAACAGAGAACATTACTGAAAATAGTTTATTGCAAACGACTTTTTTTTTTTTTTTTTTTTTTTTGTTTTTTACAAATGTAATTGATGCTGTGTCCACCTTGAGCTGGAGAATGGCAAACAAAAAATGTCTTTGTTTATCCTTTTGATATTTCATTCAAATTAACAAAAATGTAACCTTTAACTAAAGTAAAAGAATTGAAAGAAATAAGAAGTTCTTATCATGAAACAAATATTTTTCTCAATCGGCCTGGTGATCAAGATCAAGAGTACGGAAGAGGATAAACACAAAGAGTTTTTTTTTTTTTTCCACAGCCAATTTTGCTTTTATATATCAAGAGTGCCCATGATGGAGGGAGCTACATGTACCTGTACTGCTAATGGGTACAAGTAAAGTGAATTTATGGAGATGTGAAGTTTTCCTCTCTATATTTTATCGATATTTGGGATTTTCATCTGAATACGCCCCTGAAAATTTTGTGTGAGGAAATTGTAACAAATGTTAATGCGCCTAATATTTCACAAATAGCGGGGGGTGGGGGACATAAATTTTATATTTCCTCAGTTCACTGACACTTCCGATTAGGGGTAGCTGGTGCAGGAGGGTGTCATTGTTCACTTTCACTACTTCCTTGCCCTTAATAATATAGCAAACTCTCCACGGGAACACACGAAAGGGGGGAGGGGGAGAGGGAGGCGCACTGGATGAGGGTGTAGGGTGATAAAGCAAATCAGTGTGACTATAGGGAAGGATGGTGCCACCATGTGGAGAAATGTCAAGGCATGATTCGAAGATAAAATCAAACAGATTTTGTAGTCTGCAACAGACAATACACAGTATATCAAAAATTAACCACAATTTATATTCCATTTATTTGGAACTTTATAAATGACTGACTGCTTTCACACTTTTTATGGACTTTTATGACTTCATCTCGATAACAACAATGAATTATTTTATTTTATATCAAGCATTGATATGACTCATGCTGCTTATCCCACACATATTTGAGAGAGAGAGGAGTAAAAGGGTGGGAGAGATAGAAACAAACAACACGGGGCAGAAAGAAGACACCCTCTCTCCAGTTCCTTCACAGTCGGTATTGATTTGAATCAAAATGACACGTAAGCAGAATCACTTTCCCATTCGTCGTGGCTGTGGATGAGAGTAAAGCCATACACACCATAACTGATCACACTGGCAGAGAGAAAAACAAAAGAAACATGGCAAAGCAGCTCTCGAGAGTACCACACAGAGTGATTTCATGGATAAATTAAACAATAAGAATGGAACTAATGCATGTAATCATTACAGCATATGATGGTTGAAGTGTGTGCTATAAAAATGGATTGATGAGGACAGAGGTCCTGCTACATTCATCTTTCCCATGATCAAAATATGCCGCTTTTATAGTTTCCTCTTGTGTCAATGCTGTGTTTTGCAAACCCTTGCTTTTGGCATAGAGCCCTTTCACTTCGGTTTGTATTGACTGTAGATGTAGAAATGAAAGGAGAAAGGTTTCTGTGGTATTGGCTAGTGCAAGAAGGAGTATATAAGGAACTGGCTATCCAAAAGCCAGAGGTAAAAAAAAAAAAAAAANTTATTAAAAAAAAAAAAAAATCACTGGGAATTCATAGATTGTGGCTGCAAAAACAGGAAGTAATGAGCAAGGTAAGATTGTTGTCTAGATGAGAAATACCCCTGTATCCTTTCATTGTTGTTTTTCATTGTTGTACTTGTTATGTGTAAATGACTCCCTGGCATTGAGCTCTGTGTGTGTGTATATGTTTTGGTCAAGCAAAATCAGAACCACACAGAGAGCAGCACAGCGCCCCAAGGAAGCAGAGATGCAAGCAGCCAGGCCAGGATCCAGGACTGCACCCATAGGGAGCCAAAGCCGATTCCCCCTGGGAAGACGAGTCTCTTTGATAAACACCAATGTTTGTAGATCTGTACTCTCCTGTTGTTTATTCTGGTATTTTCTATGTCCATCACAGCCTTCGCAGTTTGTTTCATCTTATGTGAACCACCTTTTATTATAGTTTCTTGGCTTTCCAGCATCCTTCTGTTCATTTGTTACGCTCTTCAAAGTTACAGTTTTTGATTTTGCTACTTTATGGTGCTAATGAGTCCTTGTCTTCTCCCAGTACAAACACAGGGTGAGTCTCAACAGGTACATAATCACACACAAATCTTTTGCTTATACAGTTATTAGTGCTGGAGCATTGGCAGGTGTATGAGATGGTGTATCAATTGTGGCCAAGGAAGATTGTTTGTTTGTTTGCTGGGAACTGAGTTTGATGAAACTTGCTGGATGGGGCATGGCGCAAGGAAAAAACCAATAAATTTTGGTAGAAACGGATATAGAAACATTTTAATTGGTCCCTTAACATTGGGAGATGGTAGTCCTGGGTTTGATTACCTGAGCCAGTCCCTTCTCCATATTCTTTCCGTCTTAGTATTTAGGATGGATCAAATGGAGAAAAAATAATTTCTCCTCAGAAGTGTGTGATCAATTAAAAAGAGAATTAACTCTGAATATCATCACATGAATCAGTTGCATAGCAAGTGAAGTCAAGCAGTACTGAAAGCCAAATGTGAATGGATGCATTCTCATCGAAATTGAATCGTTTTTTCTTTTGTTTCAGTATTGGATTATTAGTTAAAGGGAATGGCTTTTCAGTACTTTCATGTCTCCCTTACCGACACATATGTAACTCAGTGCAGAAGGTCGTAAAAAGAGTATGGCGGTATCTAAAACTGCTCATTTGGAGATGTCTCCAGTAACAGAAAAGCTCCCTTTTGGATTTTTTTACCAAAGAGATTTTATGTTTTGCAATTTCAACTCACTGCATAGCTAGCTTAGACACAGCTGACAGAACATGGAATGAAATTTATGTCCTCAACTCTCAAGTTACGGAGATATATATTTTTGATTTTAAGTACAGATGAACATGATACTGCAAAGAAAGTGCTTTGATATCACATAACTTTTACCTTTCAAAACAGCAGCTCACTTACTACACGTTGTATTGTGTAGCTGATGGCATACGTTCCAGACCGACGTTAAATCTCAAACACCCTTTCATTACCCCCACCTCTCTCCACATGCATCATTCTGTTTCCTTTCCCATTCTGTGGGAATGTGTACTTCGGGCCAGCCAGCACAGATGTGGTTAATGGGATGATGGTGTGCAGACCTCTCCGTGCAGTAAGGGAAGGCGGGGGAGAACATGCCCCAGTCGACTTAAATAACCAAATAATTGGAATTTCTAAAAACAATGGTTTCCTGACTCCTCCATGACCCCTCACCTTATCATTTTGGGGTCACAAAACCTAAACTTGAACCTGCCTACTCTTGAGCATTTGGCTTGCTGCCACCTTAGGTTAACCCCACAGCCGGCAGCCTGCCACGAGAGTTATAAGCCTGTCAGTCTGACTCAATGGATATGGACTGCTCAGATGAGCCCTCCTACTGGCTGACTGTTGCTCTGCTCGCTTCTGCTCTCTCTTTCTAGTCTCTGCTGCCATTTTGAATGAGAAATAATAACAAGCTGTCATAGGAACAAGCTAAGGATAGAACACTGACAACAGGTCTGATTGTGTAAAAAAGCAGGTACTTTGCCATGTAAAAGAACACTAGTGCTTTTGACAAGTCTCGACTTGAATAGTGAGTTTGACAGAAACTTCAAACAAAACAGTTTTTTTTTTGTCTGAATGTCAGAATTTAAGTGCGTTCAGGTAAATCTTTCTTAACATACAGCGCAAAGGACATATGGTGCAAAGGTAGGTCAGGCAATTTAAGACTGAATATGAATCCATTTGTTGCGAGCAGCATTCTGCAGAAAGTTGTTATAGAGACCCACATTAAAATCTATTATAGGTATTAAATTGACATTTGCACCAGTCTGAAGTGTTTGTTCTGACCTAAATGACACATGATGGCTTAAATGCAAGGGTTACATACAAACTCAAAGGAGGATGAGCAGTAACACTTAAAATATACTGTAGAATCTTTACATCAAGAAAACATGCCATTCTTTTTGTTCTCTTAAAGCCTCATACGCTGTGTGATCCTTGGCTGTCCCATAAACATATTGATCACAAGACAAATATGAAAAAATCCCTAGTCATAGATCTAAAATGGTGATCCTACATTAATATGAGACACATCCATGAATGGCAGATTTAGCATTCTTACAACCAAACATAGTATCAGAAAGTTCTGGCCAAAGTCTCACAGTGTAACTGCTGCTATGAACCATGACTATAAACCAACCAACCAACAGGAATGTAGTATGAAATGTCATGAGGATATTTCTGAGGCTCAAACATTGTAATAACCATGTCAACAGAGATAAAGAAAGCTGCGTGCACACTTGTGAGGGTGATGAAGAGAGAGTACACCACCGTAGCTGCCACATAATGTTTTCCTGCTTGCCATAGTGTCTCATTCCTCTCTCAGTTTGACACAAATCAAATATAATCTCGCAAGGTGTGATGCAGATAATCATCTCGTGCAGCGTGACGTGCAATGAAAGAGATCATTCCAATCACAGTTCGTAAGAGTGAGCTGCAAAAAAAGGATTCATTTAAAGGTGCTGGGAGACTCACACAGGTGTTGTCACTTATTGTGGCTGATTAGAGCTCAGCGTGAGCATTAGCGTGATGGACTGACATCTTGTTGACTCTCCCATTAGGCCGCTCACACATGATTAATGGTAAAATTGCTCTGCGGGCCAGTCTGTTCTTTTCTATGGAGCTGATTTGTGACACTACCTCAAGCAGGAGCATATCTAAGTTCCCAGGGTCCTGTGTTCCCCAGTTCAATATTCTGTTAACAGAATAACCCTAATCCATTATGTGCTCTATTGTGCTATACAGCTGGTGAACACAGGACCCTGGGAACATAGGAATGTCTCCCCTCAAGCGACCTGCACCTGTCACATTATTTGCTTTAATTTATAAGGTAATTTATATCGTTACTTGTCTGTGGCAACATTTCAAACTCCTAACCAATGTGAGAACAGCTGTACTGCCGAAGTGACCAAAAAGATAGAGAAGCTCATAACCAGTGTAAAATGATTTCCCGAATTGTACGATACTTTATTAAAATTGTGCCGTGTCTAGGCTGAAAGGTGTTTTTATGGCAAAAAGCCTGGCAGACTACCAGCGCTTGTAAAAGTGGCGTATAGTCTGTGCCTGTATTCAAAATGTAAGGATAGCTACATCCAAAGCTAATGGTGTTTCTTGATGTTGCACGCTGCTGTTGGTTCTGCAGAGCCTCAGTCGTTTGGTCCCATATTGCACTTTCACTGCTTTTTATTGTCATATTCCATAGTTCATCAGATTTTGTTGGGAAGATAAAATAACACTGATTTAATTAAATATAAATAATTTGACAACATTAACAGCTCAATAATGGTCAGAATATAATCCCAATTTTTCATTTCAATTTCTATATTGAAATTTTGCATTGATTTGAGTACTTTGGGTTGAGTAGAAAAAGAAATAGAAAATAGTACATAATACATCTTTTCATGGTAAAATCAGTATTTCTCTTATATTTTTTAGTCATTTGTTTCTACAGAAATATTATCCTGCATCTTTTTTGTGGCTTAATTACTTTTTCTTTGAACTCCAACCAAAGAGGAGAACAGGTTTCTGTATCATACAGAGATCTTAATCCATCTTTGATCTTCATCCTTCATCCTAACAAGGATGCCTTTAAGCATTCAAAAACAGTATTAACAATAGATTGAAATACAGCAACAAACAGAAAATCAGCTGAAAGAAAATATTAGAGAAGGAATCATAAGAATTTAATGACTTGGTAACATTTGTAGAGATATTTGAAGGCTTTAAAGGAGGACCAAAGCAGGTGAGGGACTAAAAAGTGTGTGTGTGTGTGTGTGTGTGTGTGTGTGTGTGTGTGTGTGTGTGTGCAGAATGAGCTTCAACTCTGCTATTTTTAATAAGATACGTGTTATTCATTCTCATTCAGAAATTCCGTAAGTCAGAGATATTTTTTTTCAACATGTCAACAAAATGTTTTAGGATTAGGATGCTGATTTGCCTAATCAGGCATGGGTAGAGCAGGGAGAGATGGATCATATGCACTGCTGTGGTACTCGAGGACCAGGATTGAGAACCACTGGTGTGGTGTACACAAGTGTAGTGTAGTTACATATTGTTAGATTGATTGTTCATGCAATAGCTGCAGCCACCCACCTTTATTTACCTTCCTTATTGTCAGGCAGCTTGTATCACTGCAGCTGTTTCTCATCATACAATTGTTTGTGTTATCCAGCCTGGATTTCTAGAATCATTGTTTCAGTTTTTTTGATTTTATAAATCAAACAGTGTGGGCTCTATTTTCATGAAACTATCTCCATGCACAAGCGTAAATGTAAACTCAAGAGCACACCTGTGTGGGTGTCGGCAACTCATTTTTACAAATTTGGTGACCAGAAGCACAAACACATTCCTGGCGCGGAGTGGTACAATCTGCAGTGCTGGAACAGAATGAATACAATGTTAGTAGGTGGAATTCATTATCAGCAGATGGAGTTTGGGAGGATTTCAGTAATGACCAATTAAATCAGCTACTCTCATCTCCTTTAAAAGCAGCAGACAGTTTCCCAATGTTTCTGTGAGTCCAGTTCTCCTTTGAGAACAACTGGTGTAGAGGGCACAAAGGGCCAAAAAACAAATACACACACCATCCTAAATATGTCAAGGGACAGATGATATACTGTATTAAAGTTTTAAAAAACACAGAATAGTGTTTCTCTGACTCAATATTGGGCTCATAAAGTCATTTTGAGAATCACATTTTAGGATACAGGAAACATTTAGACCATGTACATGTAATACGTTGACATTTTTAGGTTTCATTTTTCAGGTATTAAGACCTCATTAACTCTGATACATGTATTTGATAAAATAAAACTATTTTGACAATGCTTTCTCTCTTGAGGTTTAATTGTATATCACTAATTGTATAAGGAGTTGGAATTACAAGGTGTAGGTATAAATCATTAATGACAACAGAGAAATTTGTACCAAGAATCACGTCAAAGACATGAGAACACATGGATATATGACAGACAGATGCAATGGTATAGAAAAAAGATACAAGGAAAAAGTAACCTATAAGAAAACCCCAGTCAGCATAAATAAATAAATAAATAAATAAATAAATAAATAAATAAAGAGAAGGTTGTAAGGCTTTAGCAATTTATATGTTCACTGTATATGTTGCATAAATCTGCATATATTTTATTCCTTGATACTTACCATAATAAAACTTGCAGTGTGGGGCTGCTGTGTATGCTGGCCACATGCAGAAAGAGGAAGTACCTGCATCAGGTGTCTTTCCTTTCTGCTTTGGTTAATATGCTTGGGATGGGTGAGCATGCTCTTTCTCTCTCTCTCTCTCACTATTTCTCTCTCTCTCTCTCTCTCTCACTATTTCTCTCTCCCAACTGCTTGGTNTCTCTCTCACTATTTCTCTCTCTCTCTCTCTCTCTCACTATTTCTCTCTCCCAACTGCTTGGTACATATATGAACGTAAACCAGAGAGTAGTAACATGCATTTTTAGTAGTAGTAATATGCATTTTTTCCATTTGAGGGCACACATACATACCATGTGTACTGCTTATGTGCACCCCTGTATGTACTTTACTCAAAACACACATTACATTCACTCACGTAAACTCATGTTTACCTAAATCACTTTTTTCTTTTTTTTTCAATTCTGTGTTCTTATTTCCCTCTAAGAAATATATTTTAAAATTTTTACAATACTTTAATTTGCAAAAAAACAAAACAAAAAAAAAAGCACATTGATCCACTTCTACTCTTCCTTGCTGCAGCACCACTGTGCATACTAAGTAAAAATAGGTCATTTAAGATACTATCTCTTTAAGGTTGGTCTATTTTGATTTGCTAGTGTTTTGGGCCTGTTTTAGCCATAATTGCAGACTGTGGAGCATCAAAGCTGACCAAACATGAGCTCGATAGCCTCATATTCCGTGGATGTGTCTAACCTAGTGTGTAGGCAGGTAAATTCAAATGTGTTTCATGTCATGTTATGGAGGTAAAGCAGGGCAGTTCAGGACATATGTGTTGGTCTTACTGGATGCTTTTCCATAGCTATCAACCTCAAATTTTGCATCTTTGATAAGGTTCAGCGCATACTCCCAATTATATAATACTATAAAAATTTGGGAAATTAATTAAAAAAACATAATATGTCCCTTTTAACTAGGCTATATCCTGTTTCATAAATTTAAACCTAAAATTGTGTCATACATTTCATTATTTATTTATTTGTTTTATTAGTATTTTGGTGACTTTATCAGAAAAAAAAAACACAATATGTGGGCTGGTGAAGGATTCATGTCACCATCACAGCTATGATCACTGCACTTTACTGCAGCCCCAGGATAGATCCACAGGAGAATAACTGTGATGTGAGCATACAGTCTGAGTTTATGCTTCACTTCACAAGTCACATGGCTGTGGGTGTCTTTTAAGGACATCTACACACAGGGATGACTTAGACTAGAACATAGATATTGACATGTAGACTCATAGTCAGGCTGGATTGGATTTTGAGGCACATAAATATTCCAGTATCAACATTTAAGAGGACAAACGTGATAATTTGTTTTGTCAAGGCCCCATAAAGGACCATCTTGGTGACTTTGATTGCTTAAGACCAATATATTACAACAGAACCATAACAAAACTTAAACTTGAATTAAGAAAAAAATATACATAAAATTTCAACTTGTAAAACATTTATGCATTCAAAATTTGTTTTACATATCTGCTACATATGCAGATGAATATAATAAGCAAATATTAGCCAATAATATATGCTGGTAAGTAGAAACTCATTATACTCCCACTTTCAAAAATGAGGTGAAAATACTTTACAGATAGAAATCCTAATCAGTTTCAAGCTTTAATCTCAATTTTATTTCGAGCTGAAGGAAAACACAGATACCAGATCCCTACTTAGCATTATAGGGTCATTTCTTTGAATGATACAAAGAGAGTTTTGTGTGTAGAGTAAATCGACCGCCAAAGACAATGTTTTGAGGAGGAAGCCCTACCTGTCTGCATGTTTCCTGACTCGAGCAAAGCTACTTTTTTTATTATGTAACAAGATAGAACTGGTCTCAAATCAATTGGAGGCGATGTGATTAATGCGCCTGCAGGCTCCATCCAGGGGAGCGCAGAATGAGGAGCTTTAATTAAAAGGCTTGGACTGTAACTAGCCTGTGGCTCCTGGTGATATTGTGGGGAGAAAAGTGAAGGGTTTGTGTGGCAACGTGACGTGAGCTGTGTACAATCAAAGAGCTGACTGTGAGAGTGTTGAGGGGGCATGAACTAACATGCGCTCTCTCTCTCTCAAAAGCATATTCATACATCATACATGGGCCATCATACAAGCCGATCACACCCTGAGCTGAGCACGTACAAGACTGTGACTGTGGGAGATTCCTGTGTCTCCACGTGTCAACTTTCTAAGAAAGCAGACTTGTTTAGCTTAAGAGCCGTGATGATTGAGTTTATCCAGGCTTATAAAAGTTTCACAGACACCAGAGATGTAAATCATATCCAGAATAATCACTCATTTCAGAGATAATAGACACTCACTAATGTGAGGGTTTTACATTACACACTGTAACACCACTGTTATGTCGGCAGGCTATATTATCGACCAATATAGACTTATGACAGATGTATCAGTATCAGCGTACAAGTTGGCTAATATGCAAAAACAAATTTAATTTGCTAGGTGTTTTACATGCAATATATATTTACTGTATGTATAGTTATACTTTATGTTTGTAAATCTTGAGTTTATTTTTAGTACGGCACTGTATTTTGTTTTTATTTACATCACAGCCTTTAAACCTTTTGAGTGCAAGGTTCAGTTTTACCTTTGTTTAAAATGTTTGTACAAAAAACATAAATCTGAAATAATTTGTGATTTTGTAAAGGTTCAAAATGTTATTTTATTTTTGTTTAATCAGTTTGGTAGAAATGTCCAGATATGTACAAGTTAATGTTTGCCATCCTGTGTAGAAATTGATGGGTTTCTTTTTTTTTTTTTTTTTTTTTTTTTTTGCTGTGCAACTTTTTATGAGGTAAATGAAAGTCAAAATAAGTAAAAAGTAAAACTGCAAGAATGAGATTAGACTCCATATTTTTGGTCAATCTATTTTAAATTTTCAAATTCAATATCAGCATTGCCCTCAAATACACACACACACACACACACACACACACACTACACAGAATACAGAAATATAACTGTGATTGGATGGAATCCATACTTTCGCTGGATGACGAGTCAAGTTCTACCCAGAATCTCTTTGACAGACAGTTAGCTTGGCTGCAGAGAATATTGCCTTCGAGTGGAAATACTCCTGTGCGTCATAACGTTTACCTCAAGTCATCATCAGGAAAATGAAGGCACAATAGTTGGCAGTGTGTTTGCTCTGTGTGCTGCGCCTTGCTCTGTTATTAAACATCATTAGACAGGCAAATATGACAGATGATGAGGAAGGCAGCGCAGCAAAAGCCCACCAGAAAAAGAAGCCTTTTAAAATCCCATCTCATTTCTGCCCACTCCACAAAATCAGCCCGCTGCAGTATTAAGCTGTCAGCTGGAAGTGTGGCGCCACAGACTCACAGTCTGGCTCCCAGAAATGGGGTGGGGAGGGGAAAAAGGGGGGAAAAGGGGGAAAGGTGGACGGAGAGCAGACAAGTGTGTTAAAGCAAACTCGTGGCACTGTTCACATTATGTCTCGCTGGGAATGGAAACATGAACATCGTACAATAAGTCACTCAGAATTTTTACAGCTCTCTCCATTGATACATTTCCCACATGTCCTTGAGATTTTTATTATTGTTGCAAGGCTCCCAGCTCTGTTCTTTGCTCAGTTGGCAGAGGAGCTGCTGCCAATCAGCTCTCTCCTCTCTGCCTTGAACATAAATAAATAAAACATTAATGAGACTCCTATTTATCATTCCTCCTTCCTTTCTCCCTTTTCCTCTTCTGTCTCCTACACTTCACTGCCTATTCGCACACTTTCACGAACTTTCGTTCGTGAAAGTGTGTGACTCCTGCTCTGGTGATGGGCCACAGGAGAGAAAGGAAGTGAAAGTAGGTGCAGTCCACCACCAGGTTTCATGTGTATTATTTGGGTACAGGGACTCAATAATAAGGGAGTGTGGGCAGAAATGTGGACAGAAATGGTCATTTCTCAAAATAAAATAGATTTAGTTCATTTCTTATCTGGTTTCAGTGACAGTAAATGAACAACATTTTACACACAAACTACAGTAATAAAAACCAATAGTGTGGACTCGAATCACATGACTTAGATTTGACTTGGATTCGAGTCACAAATTTGTTGTCTTGAGACTTGATATATTCACAAAAGAATTGCAACACCACATTAATTTTGGAGCAAGTGACTTGTGTCTTTACTTGGACTCAAGCTTTTTAACTCAGAAAGACTACATATCTTTCCTCAACCAAAGATTAAGCTCTTCATTTACAGTATATATAGCAGTCTAATATGATAAAGCATGAATGATCTTTTCAAGGCCTGATAATGATATAATTGACCTAATTCCTAATTTTGATTAGGTGTTCAAAGAAGGCAGCTTAGTGTTAAACACTTAACCTTAAAAATATCTGAATGAAAATCAAATCTAAATTTGGTCTGCATGTGTTTTACATTTGTCAAGAAGCTTTCAGGAACTGATTGAGCTGATATAATTTAGGGGACCAAATTCATGGGCCTTAAATTTGATGAGGGGCCAAAGAGGAAAAGGCAGAATCCCTAATGTCCAGTTTTCAAAATAAACATTTAAAGCAGCACAATCCCACCAAGATCCCAACTGACATTCATTAACTGGGTAAGGTCCTAATATTTGGTTATTATAGTTAAATAAATGGAGGGCATCACACTGATCACCTCAGTATTCATTTTGAATTGCACAATTTCAAAATGCTGGTAAATACTACCATCTTGTGGATCTGTTCAATAACAACAAGCTTTTGTGCCTTTATTTAAGGATGACATAGTTGTCAGGAAAATGGATAAAAGTCACATACAGTAACTATTGGTGGCACCTCCTGATATTAAAAAAAAAAAAAGAGTGAGATATATCAGCAGTATTGTGTAAAATCCAGTAGAATGCCAAAATTTGGAAATGGTCCAATTTAAAACTACTTGTGGCCTTTAAATTAAATGTAATGCAAAATTAAATGTAAATATGCAAGGAGTCTTATTTTAAGTAAGTAAAACAAATACACACCACTGTCATAAGCACACCATCATCATTCCAAAGGTCATTATTCAGATCTGGATAATCTGAATGTCTTAGCAGCATGATTACCTCTTCAGATATTCTCTAATTATTTACTATCTAATGTGCTTTTTTTTTTTTTTTTTTTTTTTTTTTTACTTTCACCCACCTGGAATGATGAGCAGTTGTGATGCATCCATACTGCTCAGTCATGAGCCAAATCTGGTTCATGCATAGCATATTTTAACACGCTTGGTATTCACCCTGAAGATCTGTTGACTTGATTCCTTTCATGAAAGAAAAGATGCGTGAAGCATTCTGATCTTGTTTTTCTGAGCACTGACGGTGTGTAGGTTCAATTTTAAACGTAACACCCCAACACTGTTTTTTAGAATGAGGAAATACTGGAAAAATAATGCATATGTACATCTCCTCTAGCGGAAACATTTGATATAAGTGCAAAAATATTCCCTAGTGTTCTGATATACGTTGAAAAGTTTAATGAAACTATTTTCATTGTCCTTCAATAACAATTAACAGAACCCACTGCATGTGTTAACTGGTGTCCTGCTTGGGTTGTGCTGTTATGCTACTGGACATGATTCTTAAAGTGGGGGCCCCCCTTCTTTCCCACTGGACAAACTGGGATCCAAAACCTGGATAGGTTGGGTGGTGCAGGTGTTGGCACATCTGTTTTGATGTGAAAATGAGATTGTCAAGATGATGTTGATGATGAAAAATTACAATTAATATTTTCAGAAAAAACAAAACAAAACAGTTTTGCACTTGTGTTTCAACAGAAAGACAAAATGAAATATAATTGCTTGCAAGAAGATTCTGGTTTACACAAATTAACATGTCAACATTTGTACACTGAGCCCTTTACACTAGCTGGCTGGTTAATGAGGGTGTGTGTGTGTGTGTGTGTGTGTGTGTGTGTGTGTGTGAGAGAGAGATATTGTTCTGCAGTGTTGTAAATAAAAGAACTGATAAAATATACAGACAGCCCCAAAGTCATAAAGCTAAATGTATAATACACCAGCCTTACTTGGACTGTAGATAGTTATTTTGCTTACTGTTTTAATATTTTACTATTTTATTTAATAATTTATTTCTTTACTTATTAATTTATATCTCAGGACCATTGCAGACAAAAGGAATAGAATTTTTCCAGGATTGGTGACATTTTTGGACTTCTAGACTGCTTTGAAGATGAGAAATCATCTGTTACATTTGCACATGTCAATTTGGGCATAAAATAATTTGAGGCACATTATTTTTGTAAAATGAGCTGTGCTGTTGATTAGAGCAGACTCTAACCAATGGATACATGTGGACTATGCCCATACTCTTGTTCAGTTTCACTAGGAAAAAATGGATTAACCAAAAAATAACGGGTCACCAATGCTCAGGCAGGTTTTGTATTGCAGTATTTATAGTATATGAGAGAATACATATGATATCTGGAGTGTCCACATTTTAGATAATGTGATAACAGATCTGAATTAATTCCCTTAGGATCAATATTTGACCATCATATTTTTGTGCCTCCACACTCACACAGTATACTGTAGTAGTAGTCTTTGTAGAGGGCCCTGGTGGCATGCAAGACTACTGGAAATTTCTGCAGCAAAACAAAACAGTTGAAATCTACAGAAATATTCCCTCTTGTACCTATTCACAGATAATTATTGTTACTATGGAAATTATTAGCAACTAACAATTAATTCATCCATGAATATTTTAAATTAATTTTCCTACAGTAACAGAATTTCTATTTAGAAAAGTTAAAAAGTTCATTTTNGAATATTTTAAATTAATTTTCCTACAGTAACAGAATTTCTATTTAGAAAAGTTAAAAAGTTCATTTTCTCTTTTAATTGGATTGATGGGCATTTAATGGCATTGTAACACTATGACATACAGTGCCTCTTTGATACACACTTTTTCCTTGGCTCTTAGCCACTGCACGTATTTATCTGCCCACCTGTTTCTGCTCTGCAATACTTCCACTTATTTCCTTCTTCTGCCAAGTTACACTTCATCTGCAGTCACCCCCCCCCCCCCCCNCCACACACACACACACACACTCTGAATGGATACGCTCACCTTCTTCTGGTACCAGAGTGTCTTGTCAGATTGCGTTTGGCCACCTCTCCACCTGTTACCTTGTTGGCTAAGCTTTGTTTTTAGTCTTCTTTGCTCTTTTGTTTGCCTGCTGCCATTCTGCCTTAGCTGCCTTGTCTTTATTGTTGTCTGCTTATGTACATCTACAGCATGCAAGTCACTACGCAGCCCTCAGCCCTTACCGCCTACAGCTATTGCTGTCTGAACTCACAGTAAGTATGTTGCATTTTTCATATCATCATGAATATGGTTATCACAAAAAGACATTTGCAATATTATGGTATTATTTAAGGCTATATCTCCTACCCTTAGCTAGAGCAGATACACCCGTCCAGACTGAAGAGGATAGCACATATGTTTTGATTTGGAAATAAAGAAATCCAGGGAGGTTTTTCTATGATTTTACTCAGAGTTGGTAGCTGGTACATACTGTATATGTTTTGCTCAGAGTTGGAACTTTGTTCAAAAAGACTGAGGAAAATAGAAGTTTATCAAAAATAGGAAAGAAAGTGGTAAATACTCAACATTCAAGGCCATGATGTATACTGTTTTCATTATAGCAGTTAATGAATGCAGTCCTTCATTTATTCAGTCCTTTGCATCCTCATCTAGTCATTCTCAGTAAACAGTGAAAGGTATGGTTAAATATATGTTTAACTGAACAAAATGTGCTCCATTGTCCTCGATGGCTGCTTGGAACATTGTGATGTTTACTTGTCACTATTCTATTGGTTTGTATTGATTTTCAGTCCCAGCACACAAGCTGAATGGACGATAACACAAAAAAAAGCTTTTACAAATGTTGCACACCATTAGGAGGAAACATAAATAAGTGTCCTATGCATTGCTTTGCAATATATTTTTTTCAAAATGATATCTCTACAGAACATTCAAATATAATGTCAACTCAAATTGCTTTACATAGTCACAAAATGAGAAAAAGATCAATTTAAAATCTTGACACTGAAAAATAAATTAAAAAGTAAATAACATTACAGTACAACTGGGGAAACTAATCCATCACAGCCATAGGAAAACACTTTTTTTTTTTTTTTTTTTTTAAATCACAACATAATTTCATTTTGAATGCATCCAGGTGTAAGCTGGCATTTCCTCAGATGAAAGCAGTAATAATATTGACAAGTACCACTTAAGCCTCAGCTCTTTCCCATTGTTGCCTCAGACCAGTTTTCAGAGAGAACTGGCATGCAGAGCTATTATCAATTCTAATTATATCACCTAAAATCATAATTAGCCACAGTTCAGATCTGAGATCAATTGTATAATGGTTTAAATTTCCAAAACTACTGATAAATCTTAGTTATATCAGAGGGTAACTCAGATAAGCAATGGCTGCCTTGACTTTTCTAAAATTTTCTAAAAATCATTCAAGTGTATGTGTTTGTGTGTCAGTGATTGTTCAAAGGCGACTTCTTTACATCTGTGGACTAAGATCTTGAGTTTGTTTTTAACACAAGACAAATAAAAGAGGAAAGACAGCAGAGCCACTGTGTAGTTGTGCTGTGCTTGACTGCTTAATTATTTAAGTAAACAATATCGAAAAAAAAAAGAGAAAAAATCTTCCTCTGTCTGGAGACATAGATTAGATGCCCATGACAGACAGTTCATAATCGCACACATGGATATTCTGATGCTGATATTGTGGACAATTTATTGCAATATTGATTGGCCTGCACTCTGAAATAATTGTGCAGCGCAAACGGCAAGGCCAGCTAATTGATTATGCACCGAAAAGCTGATTCATCTACAACAAATTATATGATACAAAAAAAAAAAAAAANAAAAAAAAAAAAAAGATTGCTGCCTCTTGATTTGATGTCATTGCATCTGATATCATTGAACTAAGCAATAAGCATTTACTCAGTTATTTGTGCAGCCCAATATCACACACAATGCCTCATGTAGAGATGGCAATTTTGCCATGCAGGATCGATACATTTCGAAGCCAATCAAAAGTTCCAGTTTTATGGGGTCTATGACACTGTCTTGAAACATCAGTCATATGACCACTATGTCATTTTTCCAACTTTCTAGAGTTGCTTAAGGTTTCTGCCAGCAGGCTGTGCAACCATTATTTTGAAACATTTCAAAGCAATGTGTGTTTCAAATGTGTCAAAACTGTTTTGAAGATTCAAAATTATGATCCCTAGTCTCATGGGGTTTTATAGGCCCACACAGTAACAAATCCTGACCCAGCCCAAGCTCTCTAAAACAGTGCTCTCCAACCCAGACTTCAGAGAGCATCAGCCCTGCAGGTTTCTATTCTACCATGTAATTAATAATTGCTTTGTGAAAGCAATTATTAATTACATGGTAGAATAGAAACCTCAGGACAGGTAGTTCAGAGAGAGAGATCTCGCCAGGATGTAGGTGGGGAATCAAATTACAAAGATACAACAAGAAAGCAACAATTAAAGATGGTACAGTATACAGAAATGGAGCCCTGATACAGTAAGAGGATCTCTTCTCAGATCATACTTTCTGAGACTGACAAAGATATGATGTGAGACAGGGATCACTGTTCTGGATATGCATCGAAAAAAAAGGGAAAACAAATGAGAGAAAAAAAAATCATTTAATCTAAATCAAATATTACACAGTCAAGCTTTTTAAGAAATTATAGCTGGATAAATGACCACAATAAAACCATCAAAGTAACTAATGCATGCCAGAAGCAGCTTGTATTACAGTCAGCATTACTGTAACAGCACAGTACTGTAGTTGAAGTTGCAGGCACAGCAGATGGCAATGTTTCTCTTTCTTTACCATGAGAAATCATGTCTGTAATAAGGGGGGAAATCCCAGCAGACAGTAGGTGGCGGTGTAGCTTCATTATGCTGTCAGATGTATGATTTTTGAAGACACTCCAGGGGATGCAGAGGGCTCCATTGGCAGTCAGACACGAGGGAAAAGGATGGAGACAGAAAAAAAAAAAAAAAAAAAAANAAAAAAAACACTCCATGACCAGAGATGGCAGTCTTGCCACACTGTCGGCGAACAGCAGGGAGAATGAAAGAAATGAATGAAAAGAATGGGGGTATCAGAGGGATGAAACGGGAATACAGGTTGGAGGTCAGACAGAAGGGCAGAGTGTGTGAACGACACAGATTAAGGAGGCTGGAACACATGAGATGTCGAGGATGGGAGCAGACTGCTGATTTCACACAAATGAGGATGCAGCAAGGGCTTGGGGGGGGAACATACTTGGGTCGTAGTGCCATGGCCTTGGAATACTTCTTTATCCATAAACTTACAGGAGAATTCATTTTAATTGAATTATTAATGCATTTTGATTACAGTGTGAATGTCACAGGACTGGGGTTAGATTCCCGGAATGGCAGGATAAATCCAGGCAGCAAGTGAGCAATGCTTGTCCCTCTCTTATTACCATCGCTAAGGTGCCCTTGAGCAAGGCACCTAACCTCAACAATGGCCTGTGAGCATGAAACAAACAAACCTACCCTGCATGGATGAATAAAGGTAGATTTAAACACACACACACACACACACATATTTATGACTCTTTACCCAGGTGGCAGGTTTGATTGTTTACCAGAATCAAACCAGCCACTTTGATAACGTGTAATGATTTCATGTTTTCCTCATCTCGTTCACATACTCACATGCTTGTGCCCCCCCCACCACCACCACCACCACCTCCTTGCTCTCCCTGATACACAGTAGATAGCATGCAAACTCATGCATATTTTACCATGTGCATTAATAATTATTTGCATACAGACAGAGGACAGACTAAAAAAAAAAAAAACAAAACAAAAGGCTAAAAGCAATCATAACTTGCTCAGCTTGTTTTTTTCATGATGTGACTCGCATGAATCACTCCGCCCCTGGCATCTATTACTATTCCAAGAATGCAACATACTGGCAGTATTATACAATTAACCAAATGACCCCTTAATCATGTCATCTTCCCGTCCGTATATATCTCAGATGGAAATAGACAAATCTGATCACTCACTTCAGCCGATCACCCAAAGCAAAATATAATGGAAACCTAATGAAGTGTATGAAAGGTCCTTATACTCCGTTCTCTCACATTAAACAAAAGCAGTTTCTAAACAGAGGTAGGTCTTTAGTACTGCTGTATTCATTGTTGCACATTAAGTAGTGAGATAAATAATATGTATGTGGAGGGAAAAAAAAAAGCATCGCTGATGAAATTTAGCACTGCAATAAGAATGTAATTTCCCCCAGAATGTATGCCGGTTGAACAATAGCAATAAACACAAATTGATGAAGAAAGTAGATTTACTGTTTGTGTGCATTGCTTCCTAGAGCTGCTCATTAATTTTCATTAAGTGCTGTCAGTAAGGACCATTAACCAGGCTAGAGAATAATCACCTCCCCAGAGGGTTGACCTGTTTATGGCACAGGTAAGGGTTAATAGAAACTGTCCACCTCAGTGACAAAACACACAGCACTCACCACAGTAAGCATTCTGTAATGAATCATTTTCCTTTTGTACTTTCACTTCAACCATAACAAACGGAGAAACAGTTTCTGCAGGGTCACAATATTTACATGTTATAACATTACGATTTGGCAGCAATTTAGGGGACAGTTTTAACAAATTAAAGTCACATTCATTAAAAGTTTTGTAGAAAGGCAAGATGATCTTGAACAGCTTTATTCCCTGAGAGAAGCGATAAAATATTATATGGCTCACTTTAATCCATAATGTATGAAACAGACAGCATTCAAGGAGATCACACTCTTCAGTTCAGCTTGACTGTCTGGAGTTTAAAAAAGTTTTTATTTATTGACATATTGCCTTGTTTTTTGTATCTCAAGAAAAGCTCAGTCTGCACTCGTTAAAGTACACCATTAAAGCTACAGATTGGACAACTGACACCTTGAATTAGTGATCTGATACAAAATCTGATGTTGATAATCAAAGAAATTAAACACTAACTTTCTCAACCAATACAATTTTAGCATGAATTCTAAGATGCAAATAAAGATTAAATTCTGTTTGATAGTTGTTTCATAATTAAGGTTGTAGCTTTTAGCAAAAATTAAGCAATGTTAAGTTGATTTGATTTCAGTTTAGCAACTTATGGCTCTATAAAACCCATGCATAATCCTTTGATTATTGAGCAGCTCCACATTTTACTTTCCATTAATAGCCCAAATTCAAAAGTATTTTTTTTAAATGCAGATTTCTGGGACATGTTTATTAATGCTTACTTAAAGCTGCAGTAATTGTTTTTATGATTTTAGATACCATTTAGAGCTTACATACCTACATAGGACAGAAACGTAGTGATATGTTCCTTTTTTTTTTTTTTTTTTTTTTTTTTTTTTTTTTTCTTTTATGTTAGTTTTTGCCCAGACTCTGGCTTTTTGCTAGTTTAGAAATTACCTGTTTTGGTCATCTTGTTTATGTTTGAACCACAACCCAATTCAGAGTCTAAGATAACATCTAGACATGTTTGCTTTGATTTGAACCAGCGATCCAAGATTTTTAGCAACAGCAAAATTCTTGTATTGCTTTCTCTATCAAGCAGATGTATGTCTGTCTTGTCTTCATTTTGCTGCAGGAAGATTTGACTCATTGATTTAATGAATGTAGATAGACAGACAGACTCTGAGTGAGCGTAAGCTGTTTTTCTTTCATTTGACTATGAATAATATACAATCATGTGTCATGAGCATAGCTGGAAATCAACTCTGTATGTTGTGATATCATTTATAGAAAAAAGTAATAATAAGCAGACATACACACGCAACCCTGATGCATAGTCAACTTATCAAGTTTTTATTGCTCTTTGCAAAAAATAATCTTCTCATAGCTACTACATTAGTATTCTATTTCACATGATGAACGTTCAGTATTTTGGTATTCTCTTTCTCTCTCTCTTTATGCTCTATTTTGGTCCCCACCAACTCCTGAGAATATTATCTAGAATTTTCTTTAAACAATCATTTATTGACTTTATAGTTCATTTTAACTGTCAGTAATTTAATTTCTTGCTGAAAAGTTATTGGACAGTCAGTTTAGCAGAACTTCTTTGCTGGAAACAGCGGGCTACTGTTTACATTGGAAATTTGTGAAAACTGTGGATAAATAACCATATCCGAATCCAAAAAACAAAAACGAGCCTAAACAGACAAAAAGCTACGAAGATATCAGATGCAGGTTTTACATCTTCTGCACTGCACAGAAACAACATATTTAGTTGTACAGACAGTCTGTTCCTATTTAACTGCAATATTTTCAGTATAAAAGTGTCATTATGCTATCATTATAAACTAACTACCATTCCAAGCTTTGGTGGCATAACAAAGTTTGTGGTGATAAGAAAAAAACGTGATAGTCAAGATCTTTATAGTTTCACAAAATCCACTACAGACTGGATCTGAAGGATTATGTGGGCCCCTTTCTTCTCACTAGTCTGCACATGGATTAATCCATGTATATGACATGCTCCCCAAGTCATTTGGTGAGGGTTGAAAAAGGATTTAGGATTATATGAGCTAAATCTGTTCTGTATGTGCCATATGGAGGCAATGTCTATCCATTATCCATCAATGTGTCAGAAACACTGTTCAAGGGAGCAGCTGTCCATAGAAGGCCAGCCAATTGCTTTGATACAGGTGAAACGTGATCTATGATTGCCTTAGCGAGCCTATCACTCTCCGACTGTCAGATGGCTTTGGCCAAGGGACACAGCGGCCATATTAGACCTTGATTTCTTCACTCTCTAAGGGTTTCACTGCTGTTACTATCCTGGTCTGGTCTGTGTTTGTCGTGTTGACGGGTGACCTCCTGCCCTCTCTCCATATTTGAGCGATCTTGTAAAGATGCTTAGAGGTGGCGGCGTGACCCTTTCTGTTCTGCCTTTATGGCAAGTTTTCACTGTTAGTGGGAAATGGCAACAAATTAACTTGAATGTTATCATTGTTTTTAATGAGGAGCACAGAAGGTTTAAGAATGGTAAGGGCAAGGAAAATTATATTTTAACTCTCTGGAGTCTAAAGTCACTTTTGACACATTGTTTGCTGATTTTTAGAGACTTTCTTTAATTTTGTAAAATTTTATGGAGTCAAGTAGAACATTGAAAACTTTTTTTTATGATTTTAGTTTTTTTTTGAAAAATGGTTTTAGATTGGATTTTTTTTGTGCTTGAATGAAGAATTTTCTGAAAAAAATTGATTTGAGAAGAGTACAGGACTATTTGCATTTGACTAAGATTAATGGGGACATCGTGATATTTAGAAATTAACTCCAGTGTCTGTTTGTTGTGTGTGTCTATATGTGTGTGTGTGTGTGTGTGTGTGTGTGTGTGTGTGTGTGTATACTTGTGTATAGGTGCATATACACAAGATAATGGAAGTCTGTATTTCATTCCACAGTTCCCAAGAATTGTCATTTACCAATCATTGATTGGTAAACGACATCCATCCATATGAGTCTCTGCTGCCAAGAAGCATTCATAATTTTAGTTTCAATGAAAATCCAGTCAGAACTACATTTAAATATTCTAGCTCCAGGAAAGGTACACACAAAATGTGCAAAATAAAGAAAAACTCCTTGCAAAAAAAGAAAAGATAAGAATTTGTGGTGGGANTTTTTTTTTTTTTTTTAGTTTGCAAATTACATACATGGCAGATTTGCACAAGATTAAGATCATCAATGAAATCTGTAATTATTGATTTCACAGTGTTAATAGTCCTGCATAAATAGGACTTGATTCACACTAATCACTGAATGTAAACACTGTGGGTGAAATTCTTAAAAAGAAAAAGAAAGAAAGAAAGAGAAAAAGAAAAAGAAAATCATGCTAACTTCACAGTGTCACACTGAATAAGCTGTGCGGTAATTATTCATACAGCTTCCCTTACGTTAAACAACACACTAGTGTCCCATTAATGGAGCCACACCAGAGCAGAGTGGGAACAATAACTACCAATCAGAAATCATATCTGACATCCATTACCTAATGTATTTATGCACATTTGTATATTTGTTCACTGCAGCCTAATCTCTGGAAAATCTCGTTTTAAGATCTATAGCAAACAGCTGCTGTTGATTCTATACACGTGCATATCATAACATCATGCATATATTCATATTGTTGTCATGGTGTCAGGAACAGTCTCAAATCATCATTATCATATTAATAAAATGGGGCCATTTTGTGATTATATTAAGAATTACGCTGCTGTTCTGGTTGGAAAGGAAGGCTTACTGCCTTTTAACTTGCTGAGAGAACAATTAAAAGTGATGAAAATTGCATTGATTACACACCCAGACTTCTTAAAATAGAACATTGTATTTTTCTTCTTCTTTTTTTTTTTTTTTTTTTTTTTTTCCAAATTACCATCTCAAGAGGATTATGGAAAAAAAATGAACACTGCACAATGATTGTGGAGGATTTGTGTGTTTGGCTCCTGGACACAAATTCTCTGGTACATGAACTGTAAAATTCTGTGCATTTATTGTGACTGAAAATGGAGGAGTGTCTGTCAGAGAAATAGTGAATGATATTGATTAAGAGATTCCATCTGTCTATCCATCTGTCCATCCATCCTTCCATCTATCCGTCCTCTATACCCACTTACCCACTCACATCTGCAGGGTTATTTGAAACATTTGATATTCCACATACTTTTTCAAAAGCCATTGGCTATCTACAGGAAGCAGTGATTCAGTCCAACTTGTTATTCCAAAATTGTCAGTTGCATTCATTTACGTTCAAAATTCTCCCCTGCATGCCTCAGTAAATAATCCTGGACTACCTGAAATAAAGATTCATACATATTTTTAACCTTTTTTTTTTTTTTTTTCNTCCCCGCCATACTAAAACCTGCCAAGCAGGGACAACTGTTACTCCATCTGTCAATTGCAACTGCAATTTTTTGCACCAACAGACTTATACTGTATGCAGTCGACAGTCGATGCCATCACGGCCTGTTTTTGCCGGCTCAGAACTTGATAAGGGTACTGCAAGATGTTGACTTACACTGTGGACATACAAAAGTCTGATACAGCCAAATGTTTATCCTCCAAAACCCTGTTTTTGTTTTAGATAAAAAGTTGGATGATCATTATCTGTGTGTGTTTGTCACATGCACCAGCACTCACCAGACAGCGAAAACTCAATATGCAGACTTGAGTCTGTGTGAGGCTGAACAAGAACCTGAACTGCCATAATTGCTTGTGTAGTTGGAACTGAGCGACCGTAATGGATCAGGCAGCGAAAAACACTATTTGAATGATGTTTATTGATTTCGGAGGATCCCTGGCATAATTACACAAACATGGTGTCCAGAAAGTGACAAGATTTGTCCAAGGCTGAATGATTTTTGTAATGAAGACTTTGTAGAAAGAATACTTCATTGGTAATGTTCAGCTGTAATGGGCAAGAAAAACAATATTAGTAAACAGTCTTTTTCTTGCCCTCATATCGTAGAGCCATATTGTGCTGAAGAAAGGCGCCCGATGGTGATGGTTAATAGTTAAGAGAATAAAATTTAAGTGGGCCTCATATTATGAACTCAGTATCAGCCCAGCACACATGCACATATGAGGATTCTTTGTGAGTTTACGAAGAGTTGGTGGCTTGTTGGTTTACTCAGAGGTGCTACCTTGGTTTAAGTTTGAGAACAATATTTGTATACTGTGTTGTTCCATTATTACAGGCTTTTTAAGTACTCAACTGCTGTTCTTATTATTTTATTTAAAAGAAATTCTGGTGCTGAGTCAGGCAGGTAAAAGATGTTTTCCTTAGTGTAGCACAATTAATAGCAGTAATAGAATGTGTACAGTAGGCAGGTTGAATGAAGATAAGTTTATTAGAAAGACTATGACTTATTTCTTCTCTTAACTTCTTTACTGTCATGGCTTATTCATCTCAGTGTTGACAGATGACTAATCATGCAAATCATTGACCTTCAGTGCAGCTATTTAAGGTGTCAATCAGTGCAAAATTGACATATAACACTGTGTGTAATTCACATTGTATCCATGACTACCGTTTTCTTTACAAGCACACATCAGTCTGCATCACTGGATCACATTGTGCTGTTTTTCTCTATAAAATTAAAGCACAGTGTCATCTTTGAGCAGTGTTATGCTCCGTGAGTTTGATTAAATCATACCTTTGTGGCCACAAACACATGCTTATCTTTTTTTTTTTTTTTTTTTTTTTTTTTTNTTTTTCAGCACAGTGCAGTAAGCTCTCATTTTACCCCCCCTATACTTCATCAAAGATGCTTTCTGCCACCTTAAGCTTTGGATTCTTTATCTGTCTTTTGGGAACATTAAAGCAGGCAGAGCATAGAATTACCTCTTTCATGTGCACATTGAATTTGTGTTTGAACAAGATGTAATGACATTGTCTGTTAGTCTCCAAAGAGACCAAAGTGTGTTTCTCCCCTAGCTGAGACAGTCTTCTTCTCTTTATTCATTCCCCACTTTTAGTTCTTTGTCCTTGCTGGTAACTGTGATAAGTTTGTTTTACCAATAATATCAAAGCTTACTGCTTTATTTGATGTGATGGTCTGAATGCAAAACAGTTCTTGTCAGGTACTTTATTAAGACACCAGATTCGTACTTTCTGGTTAGCCTTAGTTTTGCTCCTTCTGATCAGACTCAGACAAAGAGGGAATTTTAAACCACGCCTCCCTTCGAAAGTGCTTCAGTTCTTAAATATTTCTGGGATTTTTTTGTATGAGCAGCCGTCTTCATGCAACACCATCTCAGTTGGCTTAACATTTGGGCTCTGACTGAACTATTCCAAAATGCAAATTTCCTTCTTTTTAGACCATTTCATTGTTGATTTAGTTGTGTGTTTTTGGGTTACAGTCTTCTTGCATCATCCAACTTGAGTCAAACTTCAAATGCCTGACTACTACCCTGAAATTCACTTGTAAAACAAATGTTTTTTGATACAATTTGAAATTCATTGTTCACTTAGTGATTGTAGCTGTCCAGGGCCTGAGGCAGCAAAGCAGCTCCAAACAATGATGCTGCCTTCACCATGTTTCACAGCTAGGATGATGTTTTGATGCTGTTTTCCAGGGCTTCCCCCCCCTCCACATGCTTTCCTGCCAAGTTCAACTTTTGTCTCTTCTGACCACAGAACATTCTACCAGGAGCCTTGTCAAACATCCAGGTTCAGCAAACTTTTGATGTGTAGCAATAGGGACTTCCTCCATATTATCCTTTAGTCCTTTAATGAACATCATTGTTGTTCCATGCGTTTCTTGCAGTTGACACACAACTAAACTCTCATGCAGTTAACTACATTTCTTTACCCCAAGGGTAATAAGATCTCCCTGCTTAGGGAGAATAGCAACAGTACAAAAAAATACCTTCCATTTATAACATTTGAAAAACACCAAGGGCAGAATTCATAATAAACCACAGTAACTACACAATGTCATGCTAACTAAGCAATGTGATAATTGAAGCTCATTCATAAAGCTTTTCCTTGTGTTAATCAGCACAGCGGTGTCCCATTACTGGTGCATTGTTGTAAGGGGTGTCACAGGTAAAAGCCAATGTAGAACGGTGTGTTAATGAGCATCTTGATATTTAAGAACCATGCATTACAATGCTTTCTCTGGTGTCAAAGTGAAATTGACACTTCAATTTGGCAAACCAAACCAAAATTCTCTGATTTACAGCTCCACAATTTTAGACATTGACACTAATATAAGAAAGAAAAGGTACAGGCACGAACAAAAGACGTGCACATGAGGATGGAGGGTGGTATGTGTGTGTGTGTGTGTGTGTGTGTGTGTGTGTGTGTATGTGTGTGTGTGTGTGAGTTGTTTGAGAGAAAGAGAGATGCAGAGGCTGATGCTTGAGGAAGAAGGGCAGTGCCACTGGAATGTGTGTGTGATCAGATCAAAGCTCACCATTTAAAAACACTGACTGATCAACTAAGTGGGCTCATATATCAGATTTATTGATCACTAACAGTTTGAAACATCGCCCAGATTTCACACCACTGACATTTACCTCCAAAACTGAAACAGACCTTAATTTTGCCACTTCCCTGACATATAAATAGTGAAATATTATAGCAGTGCCTCTTTCAAGGCAAATGCAAAAGCTGTTTAAGGCAGGTGTTTAGAAATGAGGATTCTTGCCCTTATTGACACGTTAAATCCAGAGCTGTGCTTTCTAAATTCCCTACAATGGCATGATGAACACCCAGGTTTTTAGAGATGCATGTGGAGCTTTTTTCAGTTTCATACATGCATTTCTTCTAAGGTCTTATGGAATGAGTTTTGATGTCATAGTTCATATGTAAAGATCAGAACAGACTGTCAGTAATCAGGCTGTGTGTCTTTTTCACAGAGCAGGACAACTGTACAACACACACCTCCAGTGTCTGTCTTCTTTGACAAATAGCTTTTAGAGATGTCATTAAGCGAGAAATTCACTTTCTTTTTAAATTTACACTGAATGTTTAAATAGTATAATAATTATTGACAAGATTTTGTCTTTCTCATTAGTCCAGGCAGATTGTGTTTGTCTGTTATTGTGACTTAGATAAAGATCAGATCACATTTGATGAGTAATTATTGCAGAAATACACCAATTCTAAAAAAAAAAAAAAAAATTCAATAACCTTTTGTTGTCGTTGTATGTGAATTTAATTCAAATTAAAAATTGAATTTAGAGATACTTGACGTAAAGACAGTACACTGTATACCTAAATGTAATTACACAAAGCTGAACAAAGTAGAGTAAATGTTATTGTAAGATCTGAAAATTGCCCCTACTAAGGGGAAAATGATGACAGCTTATTCAAGCACTGGAGCTGTCAGGCCTAAGAGTGTGTGACAAAGGCCCAATGGAGGCCCAGACAATCAATACTTCACTCTGTACGAGGCAATAGGCTTTAAATACCTCCTTTTCTGCTCCCTGAGGAAAAGAGCAAACTTATCAATCAAAACCCAATCACTCAGACCTGCTCAATACACACAGCCATAGGCCATATGCAAGCTCACTCATTAGATAGAATGTTTAATTTTTATTCAAATTTAATTCAGAAATGTATATTGTCTGTAAAAAACCTTAGCAAAGGCTCAGGAGTGAATGCATGGATTCAGCAGGGAGGATTTCAGCCTCCCTCTGTGGAGGAGTTTATGAGAAGAGATCTTGCAAATGACTGTTGACAGGGCAGGGGGCATTCATCAAGAAAACAAGCCACAAGAGCACCAAGACCCGAGTTAGGGCTGGAATGAATCTCATAGAAACAAATCTAATCTAAGCACTGCCAGAGAGCCCATTTATAATGTTAAGATCACAGCATGAATCCACAGAGAGGAGCTCAAGGAGAGCGAGGGTGGGAGAAAGAGAGAAACAGCGAGAGGAAGAAAGAGGAAGACAGAGACAGAGTGGTACCAACTGAATGAATAAACTTTGCAGTGGAGTATTATAGTCTTTTGAGACTGGTAATCCATTGTAAAACAATGGGGGGAAAGGACTGTGAAAGGAGTTCCCTCACATTGTCATTTTGGTGCTTAAGGCTCGCTGTCAGTTAAACTCTGAATGTCTGCTGTTTTTCGCCCATTTACAAAACACAGCCTCAAATCTCTGCACCATCTTGTCTGCAGACAACAGCTCTCATGGGGAATGTGCTGGTTTATATCAGAGAACAGAAGCATGCTCTGTCTCCCACAGTGGGTTTGGCCTGTCTGGCAGTCTGGTCTTTGTAAAATAGAAAAGTGAAACAATGGACGGAGCCCTGTTAAATTCATTAGATCACCAGATAATAATCTGTAATAAATTAGATGATTTGTGTTTTAGTGTTTTCCAGTTTATGATTCATTAAAATGGAGCCAATATTTGGCCAATCAAATTTATTTCTGTTTCTATTTGTTTTAAAGTTATTTAATAATGTAATGTTGTGCTGTATTTGCTGTTACTGTATTCTAATTTTTGATATTAAAGTGCATCATTTAATGGTAAAATTTCTTGCCTCAACCAAATCTGAAGGATCCTTAAATAATACTTTATTCTACAAGTCTCAAAAATCTAGTATCGTTCAGGCTTCAAGTAATATATCTATTGGCGTAGTGGAGTATCAGAAAGAAGACGCTCTCCATACTTGTCATGGCTTATTGGGTCGCAACTGGCCCGGTTGAAAATGCCACTAAACTGGTTTCAAAACTGAACACAGTTTTGATCAACAATAACAGATTTCATGCCATGTTTCATTTTAGTAAGTAGTGTTACACCATATTTTAATGTTTTGCAAAGGTTTATGTGAAAAAACAGCAAAGTTCCACAACGACGCCCAGTATCTCATTAGACAAAGGTCATTGTGTAACTGTACAGATTTTGATTTGTCTAACACAAAAGTTCAGTATAGAGGTCTTCATGCCATGTCCACTTAGGTTCTCAGAACTGAGACCTAACTGGGGACCTGAGAAGAGTCGGGTACAAATTATATTCCATCTAATTGGGTCAGGTCGGGACCCGTGATATTGCCTTGGGTCTCGTGTTTGTGTACCAATATGTCTCATACCGGAGTAGATCCGAGTAGAGTCCCGATCACATCTTGATCTGATCATGTGTTGCATCATAATCCCTGCAGGAGAAAATGTGTTTTTAGAGGTGAGGCTGAGAGCTTGACCTGAAGTTCAGCAGAAATGGAGTGTTCTTTGCAGATGGAAGCACATAATGCTGCTGCTAGTGTTAGTGTTCTGTTTGGGTCAACCGCATTTTGGATGGGGTCTTATTATCCTTTGGTCTGTTTCGGGTTGTGTCTGACTGCCCTTGTTTCCTTTTCAGGTCAGGGCTGTTTTTTTGAAAATTGATTAATATACATTGGGTTTGGGTATATTTTCCAGGGGTTTATTTCAGACTTGTAAAGAGTTCAGTGCCAAAACAGGAAGTAGCATCATGTTCTTGTAGCACAGCAAAAATGAAAGGCAGAAGGTAGGGTGGCTGATTGTCATTTATCTAACCATGATGGCAGTCCTTCTCTAACTTTAAATGGTTGCAAGAGCTGAACAATATTGGAATAGTCAACTGAAAACACAGGTGCTAGATGTTTAAGACAGTTGGCCTTTAACAGAATCCAGCATTTTCCTGAATCCGCCAGTGCTGACATTTTGTTCTTAAGTAGGCTGCAAAAACCCTGACATCTCTGCTGTAAATCTCACACTGACGCAGATCGTTAATACAGATTTCATAATAGAAAGACAAGCTGTTCTTTGGAGCCAAGTGAACAATGTTTCATCCAGTCTTCCACGTAATCTGATGATGGATTATCCTCCTGGGTTAGCGATTGCTAATTGATGATTGATTGAGAAGTAGGACAATTAGGCTCACTTATTTTCTCTTCTCTGTCTTATTTTCTGTTCTCTGTCATTCCTGTTATCCACTGATGAAAATTGGCAATCATAAAATAATCCATTTATGTGCATGCAAGCTTGCTTCAGACTTGCTTCAGCCTCAGCAGGAGTTTACACTTCAGAGGCCACAACCACCTCAGGCACCTCTATCATGAACTCTCGCTGGCCAAACGCGGAGCTCTCATCTTAGAGCTTCCTGTGTAATCCCAGATCAAAGGTCCAAGGGAAATGGGAATGGATTCTCTGCTCTAACAAGCACACGTTCTCAGATGGAAGAAATTGAACCCATTTTTCTTTATCTGCCTTCTGCAGGTTAGCTCACTCAGTGTACTGAAAGATAGACCTTTCCACGATAGTGCAGGCCTCGCTCAAAGCAGAACACACAGGATGATAGGACCTGACATCTCTCTGACCGTTTGATGTCTGTTTTCAACCCTGTTTTCACGCTCCCCGGAGTAACAGCTTATGATAAGCAAAATGGTCTGCAATAAATTCCAATAGAATGAGGTGTCACGCAATTACTCACCACGACTTTTCAATAAACTGACTGCCTTATTGATATGCATTTAATCTTGATTAATAACAACACAATACCCTTCAAAACCCTTTCGATCAATCCAACCCATCAACCATGACACCGTAATTCAGCATTGTTAAAAGAAGATAGTGTTTGTTGAGAGATTGTTTGACATTGTTTAAAACTCCTCAACCTCTGTCTTAGATTTCCTTTCAATATGCAATGCAGTCTTCCCATCAAAAACTCATAAACCATAGATTTTGCAGATTTTTACTCTGTAATTTTGCAATGCTTTGGATGAGTAGGTTTATAGAGAGTGTAACTTAATTTGAGGTTTCAAAGATTCCTTGGTGGCTGTAAGCAGATGCGCTGTGCATAAACCATGAACTATTCGTAACTCAGGCACAAAGCTGTATGATGTACTGCATAAGCAACTGTTAAACCGATTCAGCTTGCATATGTATGGAAAGCGCATACTGTGTGTATCAATCAGTAGATGTGCTGATTAAAATGTTTCAGCCTCATAAGAAAACATTCTGGCAGTGCTGCAGTTTCCCAAAAGGGATGGCTCAATGTGTGTTAAGCCCCTTACAGACTCTGAGATTTTGGGCGAAATGAAAGTTGTCAAATGTGAAAGAAATGTGATGATATCTTTGGTCGTGACTCCAAAACAGTGGTCCTAGGTCGCACTGTGAGGCTGGATCAGAGGGTTCAGCTGATTTAATGATCTTTCGATCAAAGATAGCCTGCGACAAAATTCTGACAGTGTCAGAAATTTACAATGACTATCTTGTGATCTGACTGCTGCTGACCTATGACCTACATCAAAAGCTTGGTTTATTCTCACCGTTGTCGTGAGTGCCACATATGATGCAATTGCGCAGTCTTGCCATGGTGCGAGGGGCCTCTGTGACATTGCGGTGCTTGGTCACACACCTCCTTGATTTTGTAACTATGGCGCATGGGCTTAACTGGTTGCTGAGTTAGTTGTGTGGTAACACAGCTAACTTAGAACACTATAGTTCTTTCATTTTCTTTTAATTTTATTCTACTTTGTATGTAAGCTACTGTGACAGAATCTCTTCGGTCAGCACACGTTCAGTGTTAACACTTAATGTGCAAAATCAGTAAACCCTTTAATATGTATTTTGATGGTACTATTAGCTATTGATTCAGTAGCTGCCTGTTGCATGCCTGTCAGCCACTGTCTTGATCTTGAAAATATAGCCAAAAATGGAGAAGCTTACTGAGATAGCGGGAAGTGAGAACTGGAGATCAGAGAACGAAAATCTGGCCCATGTTCAGAGTGTCTGTTTCATGCTCTGGAGCCTTTGAAAATCAGAAGTTTTGACTGGCAGCCAGATCTGAAGTGTTGCGGGGGTATGAGGACAAAAAGAAATGCAACAGGAACCATCAGATGGAGTCAGACAAATCTAAAAGGCAAACACACTCAATAAAACATCAGTCGTATGCCTCATATTTTCTACTACTCAAAAACAGTCATGTATGAAAAATGAAAAAAAATAATGTTGAAAATGCTTTGAAGAATTCCCATAGTACAGTTTGGCAACCATACCAAAATCCCTATTTAACAATCAAAGACTGTCCTACACAAAAGAATATTGATTACACAGGAGATTATAATATGCTTTCGGGCAAATTTGGGCTTATTATGTTATAATGGTTAGTAATCTTTTTTTGTCTGCACAAATGTGTTTATCTGCTTCAATGCTCCAGTCTAGTTGTTTACGGAATTGAGAGCTCATTACAGAAGGGAACTATTTTCTGCCTCACGTGGGCTGGATGCGATGACAAATTAGCACCCCTCCTGGAAACTTCACACTATAAAACATCTTCACAACAGCAGGTGGTATCAGTTCCTCNCACCCCTCCTGGAAACTTCACACTATAAAACATCTTCACAACAGCAGGTGGTATCAGTTCCTCCGGGCTGCTAACAACATTGAGAGACATGCTGTGAACCCTAACATTATGGACAAATTGGCCAGGAAATCCAAGCATATCAAAGCACCAATTTATCTAATGAATGTGATACATGTAGGTACATACTCTCAATGGTTTGTTCATTATATCCTGTGCATTAAGCAAAACTTTACTTTCATAAATTGTTATATAGCTGTGGTTTGCTACATAATGGCAGTGAACTCCTTCACTGGCAAGTAATGATAGGTCTCTTGAGAGAAGTATACTTTTTGAGGCTGTGTATATTAAAAAGTGTATACAGTATGAATGTATTAAAAAAAAAATATTAAGCATTCATTGCCAAAATAATTTACAATGCTTATTTTTTTGTGTTTGTATGTCTTTATTTTAGGGAAATCAAAGCTTCAAATTGACGATATACAGTAGTGACAGAAGTTTAACTTTAGGGAAATCCTGCTCAAGTTTTGGTTCTGTTTTGAATTTTACACAATAAAAGACAACTATAGCTTTTTGATTAAAGCCATTTGTCATGGAAAACACAAACATATCTTATTTGATAAAAAAGTACATAAATACAAAAAAAAAAAAAAAGGTTTCATCTGACTGTATATGTGGCTTAACATGTAAAACAGTGAAGAAACACTCTTTATCTAGACATCTTTCTTATTATATTGGTGCGATGGTAGTGAACTGGATAGCCCAGTTTTAAAAAAGAAACAAGTTTTTACAAAAAACTGTAGTATCAGACTTGAATATCAAGTAAATTGCATTACTTATCAAAGAGGAGAAATATTTAAATTTGTACTCTTAAGAATCAAATCAAATGATATTAGGTCATTTGTTTGGTCATCTCAGTCTGTCATGGCTCGCATTTTAATATTAATTCTTTTTAATATCATTTCATCTCTGTTTTCATTTCCATATACGTTTATGGAGTGATATACTACATTAATTTTCCAAGCCTTTTTATAAAGTGAAATGACTTTTCGTTGTACAAGTGTAATGAAATTCTGTCTGCAACTGCCCAATTACTTGTATTTTATATTATGTCATTGCATATTATTGTATAAATTACTCAGTTTTAAACAAGTCAAAAGAATAAGACAGAGTAATTTTACCTAATTTACACACACAAACATGCACACATACTGAAATACTCATACACAGTGTGTCCAAAAGTCTGAGACCACATTGAAAATCTGTGGTGTTTTCCATGTAAATCTGGAAATAATCAGAAAGTCTGACATCACAAGAAGCTCTTTGGAACATTGTCAAATCATGCTGGGATAACTTAGCTCATCAGGTTTTGCACAAACTTGTGGAGTCCATCCATGCCAGCTTGAGTGCATGCTGTCATTAAAGCAAAACTTAAAGTGCCAGATACTAAGATATTCTGAAATTCATGTACATTTTTCAAAGATTCAACTTTTCACTCAAATTGTTAAGATGGTATTATCATTTGTAATGAAAAGTCTTTTGAAAAATCTTGTCTGTTTTTCCTTTATTTCCTCTTTTGCAAAGATCTGATCCTGTTTTTTTGCCAATCAAATGTGTCTGTAAGTTGCATTTTATTTGATAAAAAGTGCTATTCAAATAAATTTTTGATTGATAAGCAAACATATAATTTAGCAACATTGTTGCAACCCTGGCATCTAGGGAAGAAGGAGACAACAAAAACGCCAGTGTTTTGGCAGATTGAAAAGTAATTTTATTGTTCAAAAAATAAAATAAACGTCACAAAAATAAAATAAATGGGACAAACCACAAATGAGGAAGACTGAGTGGGTTGCCAGAACAATTACAATAAACAAATAAAAATACTAATAAGAGATCTTTCTTTGAGGTGAAAAACTGATTACTAAGTCTAACACAAAAAGAAACACAAACCAAACACTACTGGCTAGTCTAGTACAGTATTATCAGCACAAATAACAGAATCTACTGTATATACTCGAGTATAAGCCAATCTCATGTATAAGGCGAACACCCTGATTTTGACCTACAAATTTAGATTTTTAAAGAAACCCGTATATAAGCCGACACCCTGATGTTGTTCCATCAATTTATTTATTGTGTAAATTACCTGTTTTCTGGGTATTATCATAGTATTCCTGTGATTTTTTGGAAATAATCCATGTACCGGTACCAGTAAACATGATATTTATGTCAGCAGCTGATTACCGTAACTGACCAATCACAACAGCACTTACTGGCCACTGCAAAATCTACTGGATAAGATGTTTAGTCAGGAAATATCTCATTCTAAGGTATGATTTAAACTATTTTCCATTGGTAGTGNTAAGATGTTTAGTCAGGAAATATCTCATTCTAAGGTATGATTTAAACTATTTTCCATTGGTAGTGGTAAGGGTAGTATTTCCACCCCTGTAAATTTCCATCTCTGGGATCAAATTTGAATTTCTCATGTATAAGTTGATACCTCCGATTTGCTTTATGAAATTTGGCAATAAAAACTCGGCATATCTTTGAGTATATATGGTAAGTGTAAAACCTACACAACACACACAGCTCAAATAGACATGGAAAGTTTGATTCATTTACAAGAATCAACTCAATCTGATCTTCCTATGAGAAAGACCAATTCATGAATCAAATCACCAATTCATCTGCTGGGGGGGGGGGGGGNGGGTTTGGCATAAGACTCTTCGGCTTCTCCGGTTCATTTGGCTCGTTCGGGTCTCACAGTTCATACGACTCATTCGGGCCTCATGGTTCATAAGACTCATTCGGGCCTCACGGTTCATACAACTCATTCGGCTCCTAAGGTTCATTCAGCTCCTCCGGTTTATTCGGCTCATTCGGGTCTCATGGTTCATACAATTCATTCGGACCTCATGGTTCATGTGACTCATTCGGGTCTCACGGTTCATATGGCTCATTTGGCTCCTACAGTTCATTCGGCTCTTATGGTTCATAGATTCATTCACTTCATTTGGTTCAAACGATTCTAACGATTCTCAGCTCTGGTCCTCTGTGTCCAAGTCTCTGCTCAGTGAGCCTATCTGTGAGTCTGCCCCCTGGTGGATGCTCACCTACACGACATCAAGTGCTACATCAAATGTAGTGTTTGTGCCACACACACTAGATTGCCTAAGACAAACAGACATTAGTTTTATGGTTGGAGTTAGAATGTGTTGATTAATCTCAAAGATGGGATGTTGTGACAGAAAAATATATTGAATCTCATTCATTTATATCACAGACTGGAATGAACCGCAAGTAGTGGTTCAGTTACAGCTGTGAACCAGATCACCGATTTGTGGACTAAGAATCGATTCTTTTTGATTCAATGATTCGTGAACCGGCCATGTCTAAGCTCAAGTCAAAAGATACAATACAACACACATGTACCAGCATGATCAGACTCACAGCCGCCCCAAAATGACATTCTCTGAGTTTTTAAAGGATTCCCGGCTGTCGATTGGAGAGTCCCCATTGGCGAAGGTGAAGCAGGATTGTCCAATCCAGTGGTTACAACACGTACAGCACAGGAGTGGAGGTGAAACGGAGTGGGGAGACCACCGACCAATCTCGGACACGGATCTGCTGACTCAGCTCCTCCCCCTCAGGAACAGCCAATCCCTGCGCAGTCGAGTTTGCATACTGAATACACATAGCAAAAAGAGCAAAAGAGAGAGAGAGGGACCAGCAAAGCTGTTGCAAAAACGTATTCAAACGGCAGCTGTAACAACATTCTAAAGGTTTAATAACAGTATTGGACAATAATTTGTGTAACATGGAGCTAAATTAGCCTTAACAAATGTTTGTACTAATGCTTCATTAATACTTCATTATTTCACTTCAGCATTACCACAGTTTCTAAGCTTGCTAATCTTAGACAAAGCTTACCTAGCTGAAGAATTTGTACTCTAGGATTAGTGTTATTGTGAATATTAACCACGATTTGCATGTATAATTTTAAATGAATATTGTACTGCTCCTGGCATGCTAAAACAAACAGAGAAACCACTTGAAAATGTGGGTTAAAACCATTCAGTCATTACTAATCACATTAGCTTACCAACCAGAAACAAACTTCTGTCAGAAATATTCACGTGGCATAGCAAATAGAGACAACAACGCAATTTGACGTGGCTCTGCACTTGGGGATGCTCCCTGCTGTGGCAATACAAAATACAACATGGGATACATAGCAACATGATAAATAACATGCAGGGAATATAAAACCTCCCTGTGGGTGTAAAATACAAAACACAAACAATATCCAAGGTGCATATAAACAGAGCATATCCACAGCAGGTGGAGGCGGCAGGGTGGAGGATGTTTTGCAAGTTGTGCCAGCAAGAGAAACAGCAGCAAGAAAAGACCAGCATGCAGAACGAACGTGAGCATGAAGGCTTTAAAGAAGATGTAGGCTAAAGGCTGCCACACAGTGCGGTGTAGATTTCTGTGTGGATACTCCGCAAGAAAACCTACAAATGCAAACTGGGTCCAGAGCGGATGTGTTGCATTTGACAACTGGGGAAATTCCACCTTTCTTGGAACTGGAGGTTGGTGTTTCTCCCGGTTTTTAAAAGTAATGAATGCATCACTTGAAGTACAGTAGTTGTACAGTGTTGTGAGATATGACTGTGCACTTCATGTCACTTCAAACTACTCATACATTTAAAATTATATAAATGAGATAATGTACAAAATAATCTTCATACTAATGCTTTTAAACAAAGTATTAATGGATAACAGACAGTAAGAGAGTTTATGAAGCTTTCCAAATAAAACACTGACAACACATTCACAGGAATAAAGTTTATTGAATAAAAATGCAGACATTTGATAGCTAAAATGTCTAGGGGTGAATAGATTATTATAGTGAAGTATAGGGCGAGTGCTGGGAAAAGCTGGTAAGGAGCTAATAATTTCATGAAACAAAAGGGTCAAATTCTGATTCATGGACGAGTTGCTGAATCTTTATTTGTAACATGATCATTTTTCTGGGGAGGGTTGTCTTAGAGTTTAGCTGTGGGGCTACACCAAGAGAAAAATATAATAGGTGTCTTCCTCTTCCATTTGTTTGTTAACTTGCTACCTAGCTAGCAAGCCAGCATACCTAGTATAATGAGAGTTTTATATCAGCTAACTTAACAAACATTATTTCATATTTAAGCTCCTATATGATCACCCACCATGTTTTCACTTGCCACTGTTTGTCACATAAAAATGGGTGTTGAGACAGTTCATCAGTCTTTTCTACCATTGAAGAGTGTGACATGACATTTGGGCTTCTTATTGGTCCTAATGTCGCACATGGTAAATAACCGAAGCCGTCTTTGCAGCAGCAAATATGGCTTTGGTTATTTCTTTATTTTTTTCATCCACAAAGATTCTGAAGCATCACCCACTTCCATGGGTTGTAGAACTGCAATCCATGGAATTGATACATAAAAATAGCTGCTCAGTTGAAAACTGATAATGTACTTTAAAAAGTAAAAGTTAAATAAAGAGACTATTTGCACATTTTTATTAGGGATGAGCCGAGTACTCGGATGAAATGAGTATTCATTACGGATATTGCACTTTTTATGAGTATCATCCAAGTAAAATGTGTCAATATTCATACTTAAGTTCAAGAAAACTCATTTGGTAGCTGTGTCCATGTCATTCTGTGATAGGCCAGCTACATACACACACACACACACACACACACACACACACACACACACACACACACACACACACACACANCACACACACACACCGTTGTGTGTGTGATCGCACTCACAGGAGGGTGTATATCTGTGAGGAACTCAAACGCGCAGCGCAGCAGGTGGAACAGACACACCAGAGTGTGTGATCAGATCAAAACTCACCATTTAAAAACCAACTAATCAGTCTTTTTTTGTTTTTTTTCTTCAGTTTTTCAGTCAGTGAGTTTATCAAAGTTATTGATTACTAACACGTGAGGAAAATTAAGTTTTAAACATTGCCAGATTTCATACCGCTTCACCACCAGAATGAAGCAGGTCTTAATTTTAGCGTGTCAGTTTGTTTTATGAATAACTACCGCGACATGTAAATAAGGAAATATCACAGTAACACCTCTTTCAAGGCAAATGCTAAAATATGTCGTTAACAGGCGTTTATGAATGAGGGAACATGGTTACGCCATGGTATTTGCACATAGCGGTATGGTAAATCATGCGCTACCATTTATGAATCTGGGCCATTATTAGAATCTCTCTCTCTCTCTCTCTCTCTCTCTCTCTCTCTCTCTCTCTCTCTCTNCCCCCCCCCCCCAAAAAAAAACCCTTAAAGCCCTATATCACACTGTTCAGTGTTTAAATTTAATTTTAAAAAAATAAATTAAAAAATATCAATAAAAAAAGTTATACTGAGTATGAAAACTCTAGTTCATGCATTTATTTTACTTCATATTCTTAATACTGCATGTGTTGTGTTCATTGATTCACTGAAGTTCATTCTAATTTATAAAAACTTGTTGTGTAAATAGTTCTCTGTGATCAGAAACATTGATCTGGACCTCAATCCTGGGCTGTTCTGTAAATATTTTTCTAAAAAAGATAAATAAAAACAATAAATGTAGCAAGTTAGCAACTTCTGATCAACCCATATCTATGTCAGGCTTAAAATACCAAACTTCTGGGTTAAGCCCCGCCTGCTTTTGGGTTAAGTCCTGCCCACCCCAGTATGATATGGATAATTTAGTTGGTTGAACAATACAGATACAGGTAATGGTGTACTCACTCATCCCTAATTTTTATACACATTTTTAAGAGTTTACTTAAAGCATTGTGTAAAGCTAAATCATAGGAAAAACAGAAAATCTTAGAAATCTGAGAATTGTGATTCACTCACAAAACAATTTTTAGTAATTACCTGTAAGACCAAGTAAGACAAAGATCTCTGTGGATTTTGTTAATAAACTCAATCAATTTGCATATCATGGGTTGAATGAACCTGAATGTCACCCAAAGGGAAATAAGAGGCAAAATAATTATTTTTTTCTCAATATCAGCATGGATAAATTGACATTCTTCAAAAGCAAGGGAAGGCACACAGGAAAATTTGCTTTCTGTGGCTATGAGGAATACAAAGCTTTAATTCCCCATAACACTTTATGCAGTGGACATATGCACACATGCATTAGAGATATAAATACGTACATACATACATACATACATACATACACCACACAGTACACAGCTAAATAAAAAGTTCTGTGTCACTGTGCCAAATTTACGATGTTCTGTCTCTTAGAAAAACCACAGAAGGTATTCAGGAGGGGAAAAAAAATCACATTAAAAATGTTTATAATAATAATAATAATAATAATAATAATAATAATAATAATAATCAGGACAAATGGGTTTAGAAAATGGATGGATGGATGGATGGATAATAATAATAATAATAATAATAATAATAATAATAATAATAATAATAATAACAATAATAATAATAATAATAATAATAATAATAATAATAAAATAATAATAATAATAATAACTATTTGTATAGCACCTTTTCAAACAAAGTTTCAAGGTGCTTAACACAAACAATTGAATACAATAAAAAAAATAGAACAGTAATAAAACCTGTGTACAAATTAAAACAAAAACAGTAATACATAGCAAACATTGCAAGCAACAGTTAGCACCAGTTAAGGAAAAGCCTAAAATAAAAACAAGTTTTAAGATGACTTTTAAAGGAAGATGCTGATTTTGCGCTGATTTGAGATCCTTTGGCAGGGAATTCCAAAGCTTCGGGGCACATATAGCAAAAGCCCGGTGCCCTTAGTGAGGTGGTGTAATTTTGGTACTGCCAAAAAGTTCCTGCCAGAGGATCTCAGACATTCATCAGTCTCATAAGGAGTTAAAAGATCACATATGTAGGCAGGTGACCATGTAGGGCTTTAAAAACAAGCAATAAAGTCTTAAATTCAATCCTAAAAATGACAGGCGACCAGTAAAGGACAGCAACATTTGAAGTGATGTGGTCCCTTCACCTGGAGCAAGTTAAAAGCCTAGCAGCAGCATTCCAAATCAGCTGCAGGCAGTGGATGTTTCTTTCGCCAACAGCAGAAGAAAGTGCATTGCAATACTCCAGTCTAGAGTAAATGAAAGCATGAATACCTTTCTGTAGGCCTGTAAAAGAAAGAAAAGACTTAATCTTGATGATCTGCCTAACTGAAAGAAACAAGTCTGCATCATCTTTGTCACTTGTGCATCAAAAGAGAAATCTGTGTCAAAAATCACAGCAAAATTATAACCTTTTTTAACATAAGATGTTAATGGACCCAGATTTGACATGACATGATTTGTTTTATTGCAGAGGCAAGGAAGAGTACTTACGATTATCTCAGTCTTAGAATAGCTGGAGGAAGTTATTTGACATCCAGCACATAATATCGGACATGCAAGAAATAATGGAGGACAAATTGTTCTCACCAGGCTTTATTGGGAGATATAGTTGTGTGTCGTCTGCATAGCAGTGGAAGTCTACTTGTGTCTGCGGATGATTCCCCTGTTTACTGCCTGCAGTGCTGATTAGCGCTGCAGGCAGTAAACAGGGAAAAGTGAATTTCAATCAAAATGCCCACATATTGCCTGCTGCAACACAGCAACTACTGTGTATACAGTATACCATAATGTCTGCATATCCATCATGTGTATAATATATTACTGTATATTGTTTTTATGGGCTCCCTTGTTTTGTTGGATTTCCAGCCTAATTCAAAGTACAGCCACATGGAAAATATAAGATGAAACATTATCGATTTCCCTGTGAGGTAATTACAACAGCATCAAAGGCAATAGAATTCATAAGGAAGGAGGAAAAGGAAAGAGGAGTACAGAAAAATATACTTCAACCTGGCAGTATAATGGAGGACATACATTGCACATTTCAAAGAAAGGCAGTGGGAAAGCGGTTTGAGAGATGTTTTAGGTATATAGGTATGTTTTAAAATATGCAGCAACTACATATTTGAGATGTCTTTTAATAAATGTAGCAGTCCAGAGATTAGATGATCTGTTGGTTTTTATAACAGGCAATGACAGCAGGCGACAAATGTGTGTAAAAGGCATTACTGTTTGACCTTCTGTGATGGGCAGTAGCTAAGATGCAACATGCCACCTTTGTCCAGAGATGGCCTGAGAGAAAGGGTGACTGAGTCTCTCTGACCAGCTGATATGAAACGATACTGAGCTATGAGGATTAACCTCTCATTCTCTGTTTGCCTCTTCATATTTATCTCACAAACTCTCCCTCCAACTGTCATCCTTTGAGTTGATGCATTGATTTAGCCCCTTAGGTAAGATGGGAGTGCTGCGGCGGCAGGATGAAGCACTTGCTGAGGGACATGGACATGATTGTACCTAAGCAGGAGGAATTACAGCTTCTTATATAATTTGCAGTCCATGGTAGCCTACAGCCTAGAAGAGGGCATTTCTGATTGTGAGGTCAGCAAGTGAAATCCCTGAACCACCTGGGTAAAATGAATGGCTAACACACATTTTCTCTGGTCAATCATCCCTGCGAAAGGCACCTAAAGGAACATTTTCATCCTTGCACCACACAGGGGGTGGGGGGAGTGGGGGAGTGAGGTATGTCTGTATCATCCACAATACTTACAAATGCTGTGTGTATTATTATATCCAGCTTTAGCAGCCTAGTTTTTAAAATGAAGTTAAAGTTCAACTGAGTTTCTTTTTCTTCCAGCTGCCCGTGGGGAGCGTCACTAAAGCTCCATATGTGCATATAAAATATCTATTAAAAAAATCTGCAAATCTGTGCATTTATGTTTGTCTAATATTTAGATCATTGCACATGAATTCAGAAGAAAAATTAATTTGATGTAATAATACAATAAGTAATAATTGACATACTGAATATAAAGCAAAACAATGATTTACAGCGTATTTTCATTATCTTAGGTGATGGTTTAGTTCTTACAGAAAATGAAACTCGACAAACTGTTGGGATTTGTAAATAGAGGACAAAAAATAAAATAAAAAATCCCACCAGAGGAAACTGAAACGTAGTAAGATAACTGCAATAAATAGGGGATCTACAAACATGCTGTTATTGTGTAACATAATTTATTTATACTGATATTAAACTCAAATCAAAACTAGAGGGAACACAAAAAGCACAAACTTCTGCCAAGCCCCAACAGTCTTCTGTCCAAGTATAATTCACCAGATCCAGGTCAATATCTGGATCTGGGCTGAACTGCACCTTTTGATAGTCCATTATACACGTCTGAATTTTTCATTATCATTAGTGTCTTAGTTTTTGAGAAATAGGGAAAAATGTCGACAAGAAGCTTTTATTGCAATATTAAAGAAAGCAGAAAAAATCCTTTAGACCAATCCAGATCTGGCTGAAAATCTCCTCAACTTTGTGTGTGTGTGTGTGTGTGTGTGTGTGTGTTTTTTTTTTTTTTTTTTTTTTTTTACAAATCTCACCCATCTAAAAAATTTCAGGAAAATGTGTACTTTTTGATATATCCTACCGACAAACAGAAAGATAAACAGCCTCCTTGATGAAGGTAATAATTTAGACATATAGCCCTGACATTTTATGCAAAGCAAGCCTAGCAATTATCTTATATTCCAGCAAACTCACAGCAACACAACAGCACCTGATGAACTCAAGTCCAATATCTGCCTGCCATTTACCCATTAAGCTCTATTTTCTTCTCCACCAAGTCCTTATAATATATATGTATATATATATATATATAGGTTTTCAGCTTGTTAGATGCTGAACTTTCCCTCAGCAGCCTCTTGTTAATATAGTCATTTTATGCTGTCAGACAGGTAAAGTATAGTGGGCTTATCAGAGCTGGATTGCAAGAACCTGCCAATGATTTTTCTGTCAGGGATTAGTGAAAAACTGAGGGGTGGTAATTATCTGTGGGTTTGACACTTTGAGCAACTCTATTGCACTGCACAGAGCTATTTGATTTAATGTTATCATAAAAACACTGATTGAGCAGCTTTTAAGATATAACACAATAGCTTGAGTTTTTAATAGTAATCATAAAATGAGACATTAGTGGGCTTGCAATGACATTGAACATTTGAAGCAGTTTGTGTTTCTTAATTAACAGGCTTCATTTATCTCTCGACCTTCAAAATCAGCTTCAGCTAACTGAATTATGTTGATATCACTTGGCCAACAGCACTCGTTAGATACTGTGATAATGAAGATGTGCTTAAAAAGAAATATTTATATTAAAGCAAAATACTTTACTCTTAACAGGTGAAATGGAACTTTACGTTAGGCTTTCACTTCCAACGTCAACCAGCACCACCACGGCTTTCTCACAGGTCATATACTCCTAAGCCACATTTCAATATTCCTTCTAGCTTTGAAGTCACACCACATCCTGTAACTTCCAATTTTTCACATAATTGGTACATTGTCATATCCTCACCATTTGGCAATCACATTATGCCTTGACTTTTAAAAACCCATAATTCAGATCAGAGATTGACTGACTCACGCACAGGCTGAGCTGTTTTCTGCAATGGCCTTTTGAAATTCAGCCAAGCAAAATCTCAGTTAATTAGAAGTGAACAAAGCAGGAGAGAGAGAGAGAGAGAGAGAGAACGAGTGCCGAGGCTGATAGTGGTTTTCTTGCCCTGGTGGAAACAATGATCTGTTGCCGTTGGTGGGTCTGTGGCACTGCAAAAAAAAAAAAAAAAAAAAAATTCTATAGTCAATTAAACACTAGAAGTAGTAATACAAAGTGACAGAAAAGTGGACAATGTAAAGTAACCAGTAAATGTGAACCATAATGCATTATAGTGTTTTTATGTTGTGAATGTGGAATTGAATGCAACTAAGTATATATTTGGCATCAAAAAAGAAACTGCTTAACCATAAACAGAATAATGAATTCTTAGACAGCTGTGATGGCTGCATCATTTGTAAATAATCACTCCGTCATGTAGTTTTCATGGCTATTTTTCGGAATGCAGAGGTCATCTGATCATTTTAGTCCTTAGTGTTTCTTTATTCCATGCCTTTCTTATGCATCTTATTTGGCCGTTACCTATGGAGGCTAAATGGAATACTTGAAAGTAACATAAATTCATGAAAAGATTCAAGTCTTGAAAGAGAATTAGATGCATGTACAGTATATTTGCAAGTAATATGACAGCTTTCATTAGGCAAAATTTCTTGTTCAATGCAATGTTATATTTTTGGAGATTTGGTCTGAAAATTTGATGAAATACATACTTTGTTTATCCTATATGAATGTACCACAATAAACACAGGCATGGTGGGAAGTGGGATAAATTCATAAATCACATGACATCCTGGGGGAATACTAGTCCAAAAAGGGGCTTGTAAGATGACTGTGGCTGTACTGATAAATGTATTCTGAGAAATTGTAATGTTATAAAACCTGGACAATGCTAAATCTCAGTATCACCCTTGCATTAAATTGCTGAAAACTAGATTCTGGATCTAGGACAAAGCATATTCAAGCCTTTCAAAGATATGAAGACGGGAAATGGCCCTGACAGATCCACTCACTGTTCTGTTTTTGGCGTTTGTACTGAAACATGGTTGGAATTGTCAAATTAAAGAACAGAAAGAATAGCATTCTTTGAAATTCATCCTTTTTCATGCCATTGATGTGAATAGACAAGCTGCTCCATGGGAATTACATCTCAAATGTCAAAGCTGATAGTCTTTCTTCCACATGAATTGAAGCATACTTTTGACTTTAAGGGAATGAATTGTCAAGGTGTCTTCTTGAGTGTTCTCTTCTGAATCTCATCAAATACTTGGCACTATTCTGTGGCTCCAGCTCAATTGGTTGCAAAGGAAATAGTTTTGGTGCTGATGTCTGTTTTCCACCAGATAAGTAAAGTATCAGCTCAGTATCTGCTCTATTGTCTCTGAAATGCTCAACAGCAACGTTCACCTTCATTTTGGCTTTGAAGGGACATACATTTATCACCATCAGTATCCACAAGGCTCCACTGCTCATTCACACATTACCTTAATTAGGATTTTATGAGAGGTCATTCCTCTTACTGTGCCACTTAAAGAAGTGCACTGTAGACACGAGACAGGCAAAACAAATCACATTTATAATCTCTGTTAACTCATCTAAATGCTCAGTGCTTCAGAAAGTGCTATAAGAGATGTTTAGGGCACTACTGAAGAATTAGACAGTAAATGTACCCTCTTGCAATAATTGGGTAATTTATAGTTTTGGGTTAACATGGCACCACTAGCAATCCCCCCTCCAACACCATCACCATCTTCCAGCAATGCTCACCGCTGATAAGAGCTTAAAAGCTTTGTAGAGTTCATCATGTTTATTAACTCCGGGTGGCTTGGTAATAAGTTAGATACATCTGCGGTCCATGGCAATGGTGTTTCTGACAGTGAGGCTGAGTTGATATGAAATGTGGGCATAAGCTGTGAGTGAGCTCCAGTTCCTCCATCTCCACAGAGATGACAGAGAGACAGGAAAGCCTTCTGCACATTAGCCAGTTATTAATTCAAGATGGCAGCCGAGGTCAGAGGGCATCCCAAGTCAGTGTGCACAAGAAGAACAGTGTTGCCACAGCAACAAAACATCTGTGCATTTCCTGCTTAATGAGTATAATATTAGTGTAGAACACAGGTGTTGGCAGTTGTTCATAAATTATGTGATATTTGGCTTATCAGCTTATCCAGTATAATGCAGTATAGTCAGGTTATTTACTTATTTATTTATTTATTTCTGCATCATGTCAGAAGGGAGACATGATTCTTTAACTGCAGCATGCACCTTTCCTTTCTGCTCAGGTTAAGCTGCTCAGGACGGCTGAACATGCTCAGGTTCTGCAAAATTTTGTAGCGAATTCAACTAATTTCATCCAATCCAACCAGGGGAGACAGAGAGAGAGAGAGAGGGAGAGAGAGAGCAAGAGAGAGAGCAAATAAGATGAGAGACAAAAATACTGTGCACATTTGCTCTCTCTCTCTCTCTCTCTCTCTCTCTCTTTCTTAGTCTTNAGACAAAAATACTGTGCACATTTGCTCTCTCTCTCTCTCTCTCTCTCTCTCTCTTTCTTAGTCTTGCTCTCTCTCCATGGCCGCAAGGTAGCAACTGATCATCAACAGCATAGCAGACTTGTACATTTTTCCTTTGTAACTGCATGCAACTTATGTGCAGCCCTGCATATTGCAATATCTCAGATATTAATGACTAACCTACAACTTTTAGTGGGCAGTAATAAATCAAAATTCAGGAGACAGTGATTTGACATTCTGATTTGAAGAGGTCCACAATTAGAGATGGAGGAATGGGGAAAGTGCTTGAGATGGCATATCCTTGTTGATTAATCCTGTTAGTCAAAAAGTGCTTTAACATAAGCCATTGGACTGTGTGACAGGCAGAGTCAATACTGAGCCAATATCATTCACCTGTAACTTGAAACCCTGTTCTATGGCACTAATCTTCCAATCAGGCTGGATCAAATAAAGAGGTGTCTTGCTTCATCACTCTCCTGTGTAATTCAGTCAAGAGCTCTGCCATGTTGTGTGATCAGTGCCTCAGGGGTGGGGAGGAGTTTAAAAGGTGAGAGAGGAGAGGAGAGCTGGGTGGTGAGGACAGGAAATCAGAGGAGAGCCCTCCGATGCTCAAATGGTTCATTTTCTCTCATTATCCAGGACACAAAAGCAGGAACCTAACGTGCAGCCACTGACAGCTAATCAACTTTTCCTTCATATCAAATATCAAATCAACGCAGTGACTCTTGGCTTCTCATCTATTTAATATTGTGTTATGGCCAGATTTGTCTTCTGCTCAGACAGTTGAATACTAATCATATCAGACCTCGATCATCCTTGTCATTCATAAAATGAGCCAATATCTACTAAAAGAGAAATGAATGATCTAATCTGCAGATATTAGATATGTCCTATTTTGACTCAGCTGGAGGGTGGGGGGGAGAGAGAGGGAGCAGAGAGAAATTCGACACTAATGCACTTTTCCAGTTCTTGGCTAAACAAAGTGGAGCAAACATTCCCTTTACAGGCATAGTTGTTATGTTGAGATCATTAATCAGTGAGGGAAAATGGAGGTTTGCTGCTTCAGTATTTCAAAGATACCACATGGCAATGTCTTATCAGCACACACACATATATATACAGTATATACACACACACACATACACACATACATCTGCAGAGAATGCCAAATAGTTTCTAGTCTCATGCATTTGCAAAGCACATTTCTGTGAGTGAGGAGAGAGAGAGAGATGGAGAGGATTAAGGTTGTTTCTATGAGATAGAACTTCTGTCTTTGCATTTCACAATGAAGAATATCGTATCAAACTGTAGCAGAGGCCTCACAGCAACATTTTTATCAGTGTTGTGCTGACTCGGCTGAACTCTCCCTCTGCAAGGCTGATGAGGAGGAATGGCCTTGTGGAGGAACCAACTGGGTGCATCCATAGCTGTCATTTATCGTTTGAGTCCAGGACTGCTGAGTCTGCAGCTTTGGCCCCCTACATGGATGGGAAATGACCTGTCTGTATCTTCCTGGCACCCTTTCTGTCTTCACCTGACTCTTCAGAATCTCCCTCGACATAAACAATTGTGACCTTTTGATCTTCCGCACAGCAAAGTCTCAAGTCTCCAGAAAGTCTTTGAAAGACTGTTTCATTGTCTTATGACCTGTTGTTCTTGATCCATGATGCGTTTGGAACACAGTAGGAGTGTGTCCATGGACATCTCCAGTTCCATCTGCTCTGGGCTGCCAAACCCGCTAGGGCTCCTGTGATTAGATAGGAGGAAGTTATCACATAAAGTTGTTCTGGGCGTTGTGCCTGTCAGTGATTCAGTATTTTTGGCATGGCCTTTTAATGCTCCTGTGCTTGGGGGAAATGCCCTCTGCATGAGGGAAAGTGTGACCAAATGTGTGAAAATAATCTGAGATTTGTTAATGGCTCAAATCCGCTTTTTAAATGCTCACCCTCAAATGCCAAGGTTTTCTGTGAGTATACACACATGACAATTTCTATGTTCAAGAGGAAGGCAGGAAAACTGGAGCTTTGCAAAGTCTCTGATAGCGGTAAGTGTGGGGCCAAATCCATATTTATAAGCGACAGCCAGGCGACATTCTTTGCCTTCAGCAGGCTGTGCAGAGCAGTAAATTGAATTCTGCCACGCAGCTCTCCCTGACAGAATGCTGAATAAGTGAGAGGATCTGTATTCTAGAGAAATGCATGACTGGTAGCCCACATACACATTAGAATAGAAATGATATGTTGGGTGGAAAACTCTCATGACACTTGACAGAAAATGCAACTGCACAATAGCAGCTATTTTAAAACTGGACATGACAGAGTAACTGTTTTTAGACTGTCAGAAAAAAGGGATGAGGTTAATAGTATACAATTCTTAAAATTCTGAGCCTGTTTTTATATTTTATAAAACACTGCATAACATCCAGAAGAGATTAATGGTATTTCAGTAAATATATTACTCAACTCAATTTTCAAATTTTTGTCAAAACTTCACAGACTCAATTTCTCACATCCTGGGAGAAAAACAAAGATTCCTGTGGGCTTTTTGTCCAGTGCAGTTGGCTGCTTTTTTTGTTCTCATAATTTATTTCTGGGATTCCACTGCAATGCAGATTATTGAGCATCAAAGCATAATTAATAACAAAAAATATTTACGTAAGAACAGGGATTACAACAAGCAGTTTTTTCTTTTACACAATAGCATACAATTATTAGCGTCATTCATATATTCAACATATAAATGGTGATTGATAAATTCTGAGCCAAGCTGTGGAAGATCTAAATGAGCATTGTGTTGCAGTTATTTGGTCTCCAACTCAACACACTTCAGCCAAAAATGCTGAAATGCTGAAAATGTTTCATAGAAATCATTTTCTTGGATGCCCCCCCCCCAAAAAAAAAAANCCCCCCCAAAAAAAAAACAAACAAAAAAACAAAAAACAAAAACAACAACAACAACAACAAATAAATAAATAAATAATCTTCCACAGGTGAGTTCAAATGGGATAAAAGTTTGTTTTTTTTCATGTTTGGGAAGAGGAGAGTAGGATGAGTGCTGAAATATTTGAAAAACACAATAACAATCAGCAGCCAGCAATCACTGAACATTGGCTGCGTTTGTCCATTTTGACCAATTTACAGACCCTTGGTTACCCCTGAAACAGAATTTACTCATATCCCTAACGGTGGACTCAGAATGTTTCAATCAACTCCCATTCACATGAACATGACAGTCCACACACACTTTTTTTTCAGAAACCTAGTTTCTAAAGTGGTCCTTCAGGCTAGGATGATTTTAAGCCCCTTACTCTTTTCCTTGGACATAGCCACAGCCATATATATCTTTCTAATCAAGTTAACAGCAACACATCACCTGCAAAAATAGAGATGCTATTTTTAATGTGCTACATTGTCTCAACCTTGACTGAGTGCCAAAGTTGAGACAAAAAAAGATATTTTAAAGACATTTTAAAGCCTAAATATTATTAAATTGTAAAATTATATTTTATAATTTCTTTACACATGACTGAGCATGAGACTTTCATAATTTTCTCACCTCACTGCAACTTAAAATGCATCTTGTAAAGGCAGGCGATTGTTGCTAATTGTAGCTAGTAAGCATAATATTTTTGCCTGCTGCAAAAAGGAGCCTTCAATAGTCATACTAGTACGTGTAATGCTTGTTTGCATATTTGTCAGATGAGCAAAAACACATACTTTCAGGGGCTGTGTTGTGCTTTGTTAGTTGGACTAGTCTGAGGGTTTGAGAACCTCATATGCAATGTAATCACGTTGGCACCAAAGTGAAAATACAGTTATTTGTACTGTACACACAGACAGCCACTTCAGCCCTCAGAAGCATGTTTAGAGTTGTACTACACAAAATGTCTGATAATATGTACACTTAATTGCACTAAGTACTGATGATCAGATCAAACCTGATAATATACAAAATAATCATGTCAATATACATAATATGTTTTGCAGCCCCTTAAGATATATAAAACTGTCAAAGATTTCAAGTATCGCACACTCAATTGTTGTTCGAAAGTTCACCCAGTAAAGTGGAAATCAAAGACTGCCTTCAACTTAACGAATCAGAAAATACAACAAAGACAACAGGAAGACAACAGGAGCAGCACCATACTGCAATTACAGATAGGAGCTTTAATTAGATGTTTTGTTCTATGTCCTACTTTACTATTCCCCTGCTGCCAACCAGGGATTCTTTCTCAGCATGCATCTTCTGTATGTTCAGTGTTCTGCCAGAGTGACTCGATTCATATGTCAAAATGAGATGCACCCTATTCTCGCACAATCTTTTGGAATATAGTAGAAACATTGCATCACACAGCTTTGTGTAAATACAACCTTGGAGAGGCAAATTTGATTGGCAGATATGGCATTAGCTAGTTCAAGCTATTCAACCTGTTTGTGCAAGAATGCACACAGAACTTGGGGAACTGTTGATGCATCTGAGTGCTCGGTGTGGTTGTGGATGCAGATGATAGAACTTAGTTGGCAGTACAGGGGAAAAAAACACATATTTTTCTTTTATCCACTTAAAGGGATTCCAAAGATATTTTGTATGTAGTCTTTCCAGTTCTGCCCATTGCAGTGATTCTGCTCGTCAGAATGCAGTCTCTATTTGTTAGCTTTTACACCAGAATGCCTTCTCTTTTTATATATATGGAAATGTAACTATGTATGATAGCTGGATGAATAGATAACAGTTATGATAAACAGGTTTATCATAAGCAAAGATGTGGGAATAAACAAAACTGTTCAATTATTAAAATGCTGGAGAAGGAACACAAACCCATTATTAAACAAGGTTCTGAAGAAAATAAGTCAGTTCCAGCTGGGAATACAATGTTTTGAAATGGTAATTAATGCTATTTTTTTTTTTTTTTTTTTTTTTTTTTTTTTTTTTTTTTTTTTTTTTTTTTTTTTTNGGGGGGGGGGGGGCTACGAACTTGAAGGATTTGAATCCATATTATAAATATAAGTGTTACAGATAGATTTCCTTAGCAATAAGCATTCTCTTTAGCTTTAAGTTCAGTCATGTAGAAAGCACAGATCATAAGGATTCCACCCCCCCCCCCNCCCCCCCCCCTCCCAAAAAAATAAAAATAAATAAATAAATAAATAAAATAAAATAAATAAAAAATGAAAAACCCAAAATATAGCAGTGTGCAGATATTGTCAAGCAGTCAAGCAGCTTCTCCCTGGTCAGCATTTCATGTCAGAAAATTGAATAGCTGAATAGTTTAAACGAATGTCTGCCTTTGATCTGACATTGGAAAACACAGGCTTTTGTGGTTATTTTTGTGACATTTCTGCTTTCAGAAAATCCATGGTCTAGAGAAACAGGAAAGATGAGAGAGTGCAAGGATGACACCACACAAAGGTCAGATATGAACACATGACATCAAATGCACAGACATGGCTTCTGCAATTTTTTTTTACACTTCTTTCTTGTTTCTGGTCCAGGGTTGAGTGCTGCTCTTTTGTGTGAGACTATTTTATTGTCAGTAAAATTGAAGAATGATTTCTCCTGCTGTATATTATGCTTAATCTTATTCATCTCCACTCATTGCAGGGCTCTGGTGCACAACCTCTTTACAGTATTGTTGCCTTTCTTATACACTATATTGGAGTATTGTGGGAGACGTGGGGGCATAACCCATGAAGACAAAGACTGATTCAGGTGAGCTGGATTTGTCACTGATTTTCATTCATGCTACATTTGTCATATTCTGGTTCTTGTAAGTGAAGTGATTTGTTTTGAATGGTCTGAAATCAGTCTTTGGAGGGGAGGAGAGTCAAAGGGGAAGGAGAAGAGGACACTGGGAGAGAGAACGTTAAAGTGGGGATAGAGGAGGCAGCAATGAGTGTAACGTGGACTACAAAGTTCAAGGTGTAACATGAAAAATGTGCTTTGTTACAGTAGTGATGGCCAGATGAAGCCTCGTGAAGTGTTGAACCATTCTGATAAAGTGGTTCAGATTCATGGTTCATTTCTTGACGCTTCATATAAACACATAAACATATAAGCACTGGGCCATCTGCTGGCCAGAGTGTAAAATGGGTAAAATGAAGCCTTGTGATGTGAATACAATAAATAAAACAAACCATNTTTTTTTTTTTTTTTTTAATAAGTTAATAGTGATACGTTGTGAACTGACTAAGCAGTGAATATTTTGAAAATTGATGCCAAATGACCACTGATATTCTTAACCAGAAATGGTAAGAATTTACCATCATTTTCAATCGTTTTATAAACTCAAGACAAATCTCGCGGCGGGATATGAAGCACTTCCCAAACCAGTCACGTGGTATAGGAGCGCAACGAGGCTTCAGACGATTACGTCATTTATCTAAAACGAAACACGCCTGGACACGCGCTTTGCAGAAAACTTACTTGACTACTCCGCACGCGCTTCGAACCCTCGGCATCTCACGCCACATCACTAGTTACAAGTTCCGCAGTAATTGTAAGGTTGTCAAATCGAGAACCTAATCGCAACATTACGTGAGTGATTTTGAAGAGTTTGTGGACTATTGCAGCAAGAATTAGCTATCACGCTAATAGCAAGTTAGCGACCTGCTAACAGTGCCTTTAAAGTAAATGGAAGTGCTAGCAGGAGTTAGCTCAACCAGTGGACTTCAGCAGCTACATTTCCTGAGGACTAAGGTGACTAGAAAGCCCGAGAGATAACATTCAGATAACAGTCTGTGGCTACCAGGAATTGCCAGACTTCGATACCATACGATCCACTTTATTCATCCCTGAAGGGGGCAAGGACTTCCTCTGGTTCTGTGGGAGTTCTCTCACCGTCTTCTTCCTTCTCCTGCCGGGCGTCATGGAGTGGTTCAGCATGGCTCATCCTGGACTTGGAATTGGAACTGAGTGAGTGACTCTTGCTCCTTTTTTATTTGTTCTATGGGAAATGGTCATTGGTTTTAGGCCACACTGCTCACAAGCCTCGATTCAGGCATACAGCATGGAGATTTATGTTTTATGCAGTTTTATATGCTGGTTTAAGTGTTAATGCGTGTGGTGTCTGTGTGGAGGGCCCATAGGTTACCTCTCTGTCTAGGGGGAAAGAGCAACAGCATATATTTGTGGTTGTTCCATCCCCGCTCCCCAAATCAGTACCACTGCTCCTTGAATTGTGCTACAAGTTAAGTGTTTATTTCCCAGTGATTATTTAACAAAGTGAGCGTAAAACAATATAGATCACAAAGGTTACAACTTTGAGTTATCCGTCAAAACACAAGCATCTGGATTTGCCGCCGGACTGTGGTTTCTCTGTCGTTTTCAAAAGTCCCGGGTGTGATGGCAACCAATCAGGAGAGGACACAAGTGAGGCCGAACCCACTGTTTCAGCTTATTCACAGAAAGATTCACACATGCACACATATCACCCACTCAACACACAAAACAGCTCATTCACATAAACATCCTCATACACAGATACCACTCACTCACAGAAAAAAAAAAAAAAAAAANAAAAAAAAAAAAAAAAATCCAAGGCTAAGGCTGTAACAGAAGGCAATTTGTTCACAGAATTACAACCACCATCCTATTTGAAAGAATTGTCATTATTGGGATGTAATTACTGATACGAAATTTGAAAAGGCTGTGTTTGATACATTTTGTTTTAAAAAATATTTTGGTTTATGAAAGTGTAACATTTTATTAACAAAGGTGCAACATTAGGCTATTGACTTAACTATCACATGCTGCTATCTAAACTTCTTTCAGTATCACAAAAACCAAGCTGCAACTTTGTGCCAGCAAATAAAATGATGCACAAAGTGTTAGGCTGCTGACTTAGCTAACACACACATCTTCATAGAAATAATTAAAAGAAAAATTAGCACTAAAAAACAAAAAAAATTCTTAGCTTGTTTGTGTGTGTTCAATTGCCAGGCTAAACTTCAACTTTCGCTAACAATTTATGTCATTTGCTTGTGCCTTCGCATTCGTTGTTGATGTTGAAATATGCTTTTTTATTGGTCAGGGGTCCTGTGGAAGAAAACATTATGAGTTTTTGACTCATTTTCATTTCAAAATAAAATGGGAAGTGACTAAAAGTAGGTCTGACTGTTTTGTGGTTGTGAGTTGCAGTTGGAGGAATCGGCATTAAAAACAAGTGAATTGATACACACGATACTGCTGTTACACCCCATGTATTTATATATGCACATGATCTGTTTCCTAGAGATAGATCCACACCAAAAGTTGAGTTAAACCTGTGCCCTTGTTTGTGGGTAAGCCATAATGTGCTTCTAATATCTGATGTGGGTGCGCAAATTTCTCACCAGACAACAAAGCAAATGTTTCCATTGTACTTCCAAATAGTGGAGTGTTTGACTGCAAGAAGAAACCCAAATGGATACTGCAGTAATAGGAGAGAGAGAGAGAGAGAGAGAGAGAGAGAGAGAGAGAGAGAGAGAGATATGGGTTAACATATGTTAACATAGGGTTAACATATGTTAACATAGGTTAACATATGGGTTATATGGGTTAACATATGTGGAATCTCATTTTATTCATAAAACTTGAGAATTATTCAGCTGGAAATTATATTGTTTGCATAGAGCACTGTATGTCATTGCAGAAATGCATCATTAATCCTTTTTATTTTTTTTAAAAAGGACATTACTGGGTTTTAAGCAATGCAAGCAAGACTAAAAGCTCCACAGAGCTGCAGTGATTTAAAAGAGATGCCCCTTTATATTTCTCAAATACAACGCAAATCTAATTCTTTGTTAACGTCAACGTCATGCTAGCTGTGTGCCTGAAGCATGGTGTCAAAGTTCGAGGAAGAGCGGATTAAATGAACAATATTTAAATAAAACTCCAGTGCTGCCATACACAAAAAGCATTATTATTATTATTAATTTTTTTTTAAATGGGAGAAGTGACCAAAGTAGAATAAACTGTGAGCTCATGCTTAAAGGACCATACTAGCCATTTTGCATGTTTGCGCCTATTATATTCAATATTCATACATGTTATGTTACTGACAGCCATTTTCCAAAGAATAAAACCGTATTTCAGCTTTTCTGATGTTTGCAAAATCTCTTAATCTTTCAAAATCAAATATTCAAGAGATACACCCACCTTAAAAATCGATGTTTCACCTGCTAATAGTTACGCAAAATTATGAAGTCACGGTCATTTAAATTTTTTGCTAAATGCAGGTCTTCTTTTGGGACTATATTCCCCAGTGGAGACATACATTCACTCCATGCTTTTTATTGTGCTTAAAAGTTAAAATTACCTAAATTAAAAAAAAAAAAACCAACCTGAATACATGTCTTGTTCGCAATGATGGATTACTTATCCCAAGAACGTTTTAAGTATCAACAAGTTGATTTTTATAGCGTACCAGAATGATATGAAACCAATGGCGGTCTGGAAGGTAAGAATTTTTTTTTTTTTTAATTCACTGTTACAGTAGTATGCTTTCACATACTATTGAATATATTAGGCTCAAAATGGCCATTATGGTCTTTTAATTGCACTGTTTCACTGTCAACCTTTCTTTTCTTTGTATCGGCTAGTTTGAAGCATTCCATGTTTTCCACCCTTTTAAACATCCGATCTACAGCAAACGTGTTAAATGCTACTAATTTCAGGTGAACAAAGTCAGAAAGAGGATCGTCCTTGTCAGGTTGCATTGCGATCTTTGTGGAAATCGTATTGTGGTCCAGATATGGAACAGAGTCCACCTGTCGAGTATGTTGATGTGACAGTACAAACCGATGGGCAAATGAGCTGCAATGGCAGTTATGCTAAAAATAAAAGAAACACATTTCATGTTAAAGTTTGCTAATCCTGTATCTGTTGGTCATCTGCTAATAGAAGGTGCTTGAATTGCTGTATGCCAGTCATTCAGATAATCATAAATGTGAATGAATATTGACTGCCACAGCAATGTTAAGGTGGTACTGTAGATGTATCCTCAGTTATATCTTTTAAGGTGGTAATTGCACTGTGCATGAGTCATAAATGGCCATAAGGACTTTGTGTCTGTGGAATGGGGAGAGGATATATTAATGTCTGGAATTGTGGGTTGGCCTGTGGTAATCTTAGATGCTTTATTTCTGTGGGGCTCCAAGGCCTTTGACGTCATGAAGCATTTTTCTATATATACTGTAAGTACATTACACGTGCATATCCAGACACAAACACCCACATCAACACCTGGTCTGTACGTACTTAGATTATAATAAGATTTTTAGCTGAAACCTCAGTACAACCCCGTACATGTCATTGCTGCATTTCACAGATGGTACACCGCAGTATTTCCCACAATACGGTGGAGAATACCTGCCAGCAGATTCTCTCCGGACAGAAATAAGCAGAACTCTCTTTGGATTGCTTTGCAACTTCATTTCATTGCATTCGTATCTGGAAAAAAAAAAAAAAAAAAAACTCACAGAAGGAGCCTTTCTTATTTCTCCCTTTGTTCTCCTACACACATTTTTGAGACTCTTGATCATCGTCGCTACAGAAATTGTGCCACATCTTTTTGTAAGGGTAAATTATATACGTTAAGGGTTTGATTCCAGTCCTTAGTACATATCAGACATGAAACAAGACATCTACTAATGCTGAAATGTCCCATGAGGTGACACCGACATGTGGTGTGAGGGATCTTGAAAGTCTTTGGAGTTTTACTGCGAAGCATAAAAAGAAAGATTTACATTCACAGTGCTTTGGGAAAGATATGGATTTAATAAATGTGATGTCTCCTTTCTGACGCATTCTATGCACCTCTCTTTATGCATATACATTTGAGGGAGGACTGCACAACTCAATGAAGGACACAATCACTATAGCTGACTGCATTATCCGATGGATTTAGTAATGTTCAAACTGAAACGGCGTGGAGAATTATCTCTGATTATAATATTATTATGTTCTTAAAAATTAAGATTTTGCTGGGGGGGGNGGGAAATACACGTGAATTTGCCTTTATTCTACATGACTCTCAAAGAAAGCAGACAGAGAAAAGCAGTCACAGTATCTATGGAGCTGTATTCATTTTGTTAACTAAAAAGAAATAAATAAATGGAAAATAGATAATTAGGAGATACATAGTAAGAAAAAATGGGCATAATAACATAAATAAATTAATTAAGATATTAATTAAGGTACATTAATAAGGTATTTTTTTTAAAAGCTGCAAAAGAGTTTAGGTATACTGTTCAGAAAACATTAATGGCCCATTTTACATATTGCTATCAGATGTCATCTCTGTATTCAAATTAATAATGTTACATTAAAAAGCATTATCATTACCTAGATTCTGGTTTCAAAATGACGGGATTCAGTGGGAAAATTACAAAGCTATTACAGTCTGTGTTTCCTCCTTACTCCATGGAGAAGCTTTAGTAATTTTTGAAATATTTTTATAACTAATAATTATTTTTTAGTGTGGGCTGTCGCCGTCCACAATGAGCGCAGGTCCCTATTTAAAGCAAAGTCCCAATTTCCCACAAATGGGAACAAATGAGGCATATTCAAATTTCGGGCAGATTTTATCTCACAAATGCGTTCCTGCTGTATATTGCACACTTGATTAGTCGTGACTGAGGCCCGATCATTTGGCTGCAGTTGTCTCCTTCTAATGAAACACTAAACAGATCAACACTGTCTTTCCCCTCATCTTCCTACCCTGACCTATGCACAGTATTATATGTGCATACAGATTATGGTGTATGATCATTTTAGGCATGTGTTTTTTTTTTTTTTTTTTTTAGGTGGAGTCTAACTGCAGCATGAGTAAATGTATATATTTATAATCTTGTTGCTTCGTTAAGGAGTATGTACATGGTCATTTCATTTCGTAGTTTGATAATCTCAGACACGCCTACCGAGATCTGCTCAGTTTATAGAATGCACCTGTAGGCAGCACTGTAAATGCAAATTACCAAGTGCAAACTGAATGTAAGACAGTGCAAGTCCGCCCCGTGCTGTCTTGTGCCTAAATCTGGCGTGAAGGAAAGGCATTTTATTCCTGATGAGAAGACCAGAGTTGGAAATGACTGCCTTGCATTAAACAATGCAAGTTTGCGGCATTCTGACAAGCTTGGCATTCATAAAAAATGAGAGTGGGAGCAAAGCAGAATCCTCCCCCTCAGCAGGAGCTGCTATATCTGATGCCTGCACGCACTAAATCATTAATCAATGAGTGGTTCCAATTATGCAGGAGACAGCCCATTCATTCATACCTTGCCTTCCGTTTCTGGCCCATTTCTACCGCAGAGACATGAAGTGAGGAGACTGTAGAGAGGGAAAAATGGAGAAAGGACATATTTAAATATTTCAATACATTTGAATACTAAAAAAAATTTCATAATTAAAATAAAATAAAGCACACGAGTAATGTCATGCTTGGTTATTTATTTATTTTTTTTAAAGATGCAAGAATAAAAAAGAGAGAAAAAAAAATCATAACCCCGCTGTCAGATTTAACCAAATCCTCAGATAATATACTACATAATCAACTGTCCGTCAAGGCTGGATATTGTGGGCCCATGTATGATTCCATCCTTACACTGATGGTATGAATTTATGGTGCGCGTTGGCGTGCACGCGCCGATCACGCCAGTGTAACATGCATCACGGAGGAGAGCTGTGCTGTCGGGAAGCAGCAGAGGAGGAGAGATGAGGAGCAGATGGTGAAGAATTCTCAGGGTTTATTTCAGGAGAGTTCAGCTTTTACGGCTCATATACTGACTTAATTATGAGATAGAGGAGAGAATGAACCCCTGGAAGAAGGATTTAAAGATACAGGGGAAATCTTCATTAGATCCAAAAGAAATCCAGAGCCCTGATAAAAATGACTTTCACCTAAAAACCTGCCTAAACTCTTACAATGCATAACATGGATTGGAGGCGATAAAGCACCCAAAGACATAATCCCTCTGTCTCACGCTGAATGAATTTCACACAGAGGAAAAAACTGTTAGCGGTGTCTTGGGGGCAGACCTTATCCAACCATGTGCAACTCATCCAGCATCGAGATCGAAACTCACTATTGCAGCATATCACGCTAATGTGGCTCTGATATGGAGCAAATTGAGTCTAAAGCTTTTGCGAATCGTTGTGCCATCAGCGAGCATCTACAGTTTAAAAAAGGGATGGGACGTAATCGCATTATGAGTTTCCAGCAGACCTATGCACCTCTCAAATATCTCCTCTATTGTCCCAAAACAGAAAAACTGCACCACTTTACATCCAGTTACATCACAGATTCTGTTTGTTGTTACTGCTAAATATCTTCCTGCACACTGATACTGATCAGTACGTCTGCAGTGATACTTGAAGGACCATGCCAGCTATTTTAAATGTTTGAGCCTCATATATTAACTTTTCATACACGCAACGTTACTGGCGATCATTTCCCAAAGCACACTACTGGAACAATGAATTAATTTTTAATTTTTTTTCCCCTACTTTCCAGGCCACCACTGGTTTCAGTTCATTCTGGTACACTGTTAAAATCAACTTGTTGATACTTGACATGTTCTTGGGATAAGTAATCCATCATCACGAACAGGACATATATTCAGGTTTTTTTCCGAAGTTATGTAATTTTAGCATTTAAGTGCAATAAAAAGCGTGGAGTGATCTGACAATGCTTCCGAGTGGTGCATTCAGAAAATTGAATATATCAGGCTCAAACATGCAAAGTGGCCGGTATGGTCCGAACACCGACTTTTGTCTGTTCTGAAATGAAAGAACTATACTGGCAATTTTGAATGTTTAAGCCCAATACAGAATATTTGATTTTTGTGTACTTTAACCCTGCTACACCATTAAATTGTACTTCATTCTGCATCACTTTAGCTGACGGCTTACATTCATATTCTATTATTGTGCATGTAAACATCCTGAGCATTTGCACATTTGTCATTTTGTGGGTTAATTGACAGAAATTGGAATGTGTCGGTTCTGTCTACTACATTGCACCTCCTATTGATGGAGATAAATATTAACCTGTAGCCTTCAATTATAACCCTGATTTATAATTACATACCTAAGCCCCTAATCCTTCCTGCCTTCGGCAGTATACTACAATTTGCATACATGCATTTTTCATGTATGTAAACGCTGTTCACAAGGGAGAGATTAGATTGGAGAGAGTGAGCGTTGAGGGATTTGTGAACCTGTTTTAATAGCGCAGCATTTGAAAATAGGTCACTAGTGCATTACGCCCAAACAGAAATGGGGTTTGACCATTGATAACATATTGTATTCCCCTCAGTTGAGATGTACAAAACAATGTAGTCCATCTATTTGCTGCAGAAGCTCATTTTTTCCTCCAGCACCCTTCTCAACAGTGCAATGACACTCACAGCAACATGAACGAGCTCTCTATCGCTCTGGGTATTGAAACAGCTGCTCCAATTTACACTTTAAACAGTGTAAAACGCTGTAAACATCAAGTTCACAAATAGCCCGTTGTAAAGAAAATCACCATTTTTAGTGGGGAGGGATTTGGGTAGAGGTATATCTGCCTGTTATTTAAATATGAGCTTTAAATGGGAACATGTTTTTTTCCTCAGCGGAGCCCGGCGCTATGATAAAAATCTCATGATAAACCGGGTTTGGGCCGTGGAAAAAGCCCCAACCAGTAGCTGTGTTGCAGCGGGAGTTGGCTTTGGGAACCATTCCGACTCTTTTTGGACTGGCAGAGAATTGTACCGCAGGCGTGTCACTCACCTGAAAGGAAAGGAAAGAAAGTAATTCAGCTTTAATTTCATTCTTTCTGTTGCCCTGACAGCTATCTGCTCCCACTCTCCCACTCACACCATCTGCTCTGTTTGACTGTAAATTCCCTCAAAAACCCAAAGGAGTCCAGCACACCACGAATAAATGATGAGCATCCAGTGGAGGTTTTAAATATCAAAATGGCTTAATGCCTGTTTTCTAACTAATGAAACATTTTATCTGGATGATTTTAGTTTAAACTTAAAGTGGTTAATACACTAGCTGAATGTCAGCTGATTTATTTTTACTTATTTAGTTTTTTTTTTTTTTTTTTTTTNTTTTTTTTTTTTTTTTTTTACTCCCAGTCCTAATGAATTCCGAGATGGTATCTAAATTTATTCTAGGGGTATTAAAAAAATTATAAAATATTCTTAAATAAACAAACGTGTATTCTGATATTTTATATATATTATTCTAAATGATTGATTACAGATTACAGACTAGAGAAACTCCTTGATTGTTTGATTCTTGAACATTTTAAAATATAAAATTGTATAAACAATTCAGTAAAAAAAAAAAATTCTAGAAAAAAACATTTTTTTTTTTATTCTACACATGATTCTAGAAAGTTCCTCCAGCCTTTTTTGTAATGTAAGCAATTTTTCATTACGTCCTTCAAACTTATATTTAAAAAAAAAAAAAAAAAAAANAAAAAAAAAAAAAAAAAAACTAATAAAAAAAGATAACTTGCTTTTGAGGCTTCATTTGTTTACTTGGCAGCAATGGCCAAATTTTCACGCCAAAATCTAGTAACGATTAAAAAATATATATATACACAATACAGCTTGTTAGATGAAACATGAATCTAAATCTATGAAAACTAAAGACTCCAGACCTGCTTTTTTCTTACTTAACAATAAATGGGACATTGAAAAAAAACAAACAAAAAACAATATTTTAATTTCTGAAAACAGAGTAGTTCTTATTTCCATTCATACTGAGATAACTGAGATTAACTGAGAACCTAAGCCAAGGCTTCTCTGCGTTTAGTGAAAGTTCATCCCTCCTTTTTTCAGACGATGATTCCTGCTAAGAATTCATTTTCAGACACATCAATATGAAATATGTTCAGGTACCATAATGAAAAAACTTTCCGCCAGCAATGATGATATTTGCCCTTGACCCACGTCTATCGACCATTACAGATGTTGCCATAATCAGCGCAGTTATTTTCAATTTACCATCCCTCTCTCCTTGGCGAATTAGAGAAGACTCCCAATGAACAAAACTGCGAGATTGTCCCCATGAATTTTAAGTGTCATTCCTCTATTTAGATTAGACGAGTGCCGGGTCACCTTTTCCAACATTCACACTTTCCAAAGTCTTTAGCTAATCTGCTGGGGAACTATCATCAGCCTCTGTGGAATATGTAAGATTAGTTATGCAATGTCAATTACATCAATCATCAGTTATGCCAAAATGAACATTAGATCAGTGTTGAGTGATAGTGGGGGGTACGCTACACGACCTTCCGCTGGTGAAATATCTTTTTTNTTTTTTTTTTTTTTTTTTTTTTCTTCCCGAGCAGGAGAGTGGCCCAGGGGTGCAAGAGTTCTCAGTGCGAGGGAGGTACGGTGTCAAGTCATTTCCAAGCTCAGGGGACAGAAACCAAAGCGGACAGCTGCCGATGTCTGGACTCCTGAGCACACAGCAAAAGGCGAAGAGACACACACGTAACTGTCTGCTAGCATTAGCATGACTGACACTCTCGCCACCTTCAGAGCTACATGGACATGCTTCTCCATGTCCGACAGGAAATGATACTGAACTGCAGGGAGGCGATGCAGACACATGAAGCAGCCTTAGGAATGAAATCTTAGCAACCTTAGTGGTAAAGGCGGGGGTACTTCCTGTTCTTCTATTCTGCATTTCAGAGGTAAATACTGTAGTGAATGGTTTTAATATTTGTAAATTTTCAGATTAAAGCTCATTCAAGCAGATTTTATTTTAAATCTTTTTTTCTAGGCTTTTTTTTTTTTTTTTAACACCCATGTGGTTTAGTCTGGCTGAAACCAATGTTGGAACATTCCCCCTCCCTTGGTGCAGTTAGAATTGCACTGGGGGCATGAACAAAAAACAACCACATCAAGAGGTTTTGCAAACAAATTCAGTAGGGGTTTATATGTGGTGGGAACAAGATCCAAAGCAGTTCCTAGATAAACTGTCACTCATCTAATACAATTCATAATTTATGAGCGAGTTTTCAATTGCAAGCTGCACAAACACTGCCAGTCAACCACTCTGTCATTGATAGTAGGTCAAAACACTTTTTACATTTAAATCTATGTCTTTATTCTTACCAAAGATCAATAAAAACATGTGCATGGCTCACGGTAAATATAATGAAAACATACGCATGGTTAATGGCAAACTGCACTTTGAGTACACAGAGCAAGAGTGGCCCAGTGACTTAACATGTCTTAGAATGAAATGAATGTTAGCATGTCTGTACTGTATATGCTAAATATACACACCATTCTCCTATTCAGCCACCTGAACGCAACATCTAACAATATTGTGAAGTCACATTTTTTTTTTTTTTTTTTTTTTGAGGCATCTTGAAGTGCATTCTTCTGGCATAGTTTTGCTTGATATATGGTCCAAACGATGACTACGGCGAGAAACATGTCAATCCTGTCATGGTTTTATGTTATATAGCCCAGAGCAAATTCATCTTATTCCTGTGTTGATTTTCTCACACATGACCTATGAGTGGAGCAAACATTCTCCTGTGGCTTTTGCTGATATGCAGTATATTTCGGTTCTCATATGTTCTTTTAGTTAAACCAAACTGAACTGAGGATTAATGAAACAAAAGAAATAACTTGTTCTTTGATTCATACCAGAGCAAATAGACTTTAGTTTTGTTAGCACATTAGTACTCTTTCCCAGTATTTATAGCTTATCCTACATATCTACTGTTTTTCCACATTTGTTCTCACATAATTTAAATGCATTCTACTTTATAGTGTATTTTGAAGGTTCTGCATAATGGGTGGTGTTTCTTGTTACTGGGTTTCGTCTGCCTAGTGAACAGTTTGAGGTTTTGTGACAGTGGAAGAACTACTACTTTTTACTAATTGAAGATAGATGCCAACTCATTACATTAAGCTGCAATTGAGCTGCAGTACTGTCATATTGTTTCTGTAGCTGCTATTGCAATATCATATTTCTGATGATGTTTTATGATATCTATACTGCTGTTGTTCCAAGATGCATTATCTATACGCAAGTGTGATCCACCTCTTTCAATACTATTCCTGTTCAAATGAGCCTTATAAAACCTTAAAGGACCATACCATCCATTTTGCATGTTTCAGCCTAATATATTCAATTTTCAAACATGTAAGGGTACTGACAATCATTTCCCAAAGGATAAAACAGTATTTCAGCTTTCCTGATATTTTACAAATTTTGATCTTTCAAAATCAAATATTTAAGTGATGCACCCACCTTAAAAATCGATGTTTCGCTGGTAATACGCAAAATTATGAATTCACAGTCATTAAAATTTTTCGATTAACACAGGTCTTCTTTTGGAACTATATTCCCCGGTGGAGACATACATTCACTCTGTGTTTTTTATTGCACTTAAATGCTAAAATTATGAAACTTTGAAAAAACCTGAATATACATGTTGTTCATGATGATAGAGTATCTATCCTAAGAATGTTTCACGTATTAACATATTGATTCTAATAGCATACCAGAATGAGCTGAAACCAATGGAAGTAGGAAATTTTTTTTAACTCACCGTTCCAGAGTATGCTTTGGGAAATGATGGTCAGTAACATTATGTTTATGAAAATTTAATATATTAGGCTCAAACATGCAAAATGGGTTGTATGGTCCTTTAAATTGACAGATGAGAAAATGTCACAATGTATTGCTTTTATAGGGTGACAATCATATGTCTCCATTCAAAACTTTTAATTATTTCTTTCTAAACTTTCCAAAACTGGAGATACAAGGTTGGGCACACTAACAAAATAACTAACTAAATAAATAAATAAATAAAGTATATCTCCAGTATTGGGGACTGTCATTATTGATGGATTAATATGTATCAGATACATCTTTAAATGAAATGTACAGTACACTAAAAACTGGCAGAGAAAGATAAAAAAAATCTATCTATCTATCTATCTATCTATCTATCTATCTATCTATCTATCTATCTATCTATCTATCATGCATTCATCCATATATATGAATGCAGCCAAAGACAAACAGGTCCTTGAAGAAAACTTGCTCCAGAGTGCACGTGACTTCAGACTGGGGCAATGGTTCACCTTTCAGCATAACAATGACCTGAAGTATACAGCCAAGACAATACTGGAGCGGCTTCAGGACAAGTCTCTGACTGTCCTTGAGTGGCCCAGCCAAAGCCCAGACTTAAA